>JAQOSZ010000046.1:0-145000 GCA_030347455.1 Kentomonas sorsogonicus | reverse complement strand
TTTGAGTTCAGTATTGATGCTGGCCACAGTGAGGAAAGAAAAAGCATGTGCCCATGCATTGTACTGCGCTTGTGATCTGCTCTGCTTCCGACTGTTATTTCTTTCCGTGTGCTGTATGGTCGTGAGTGCTGTCATTTCCGCTACCCTATGCATTGCAGTGCAAAGTGATGCGGCCAGCCTGAACAGATACTAACACGCTCGTGACAACAACATGAATGCGCAAGAAGAATAGTGAAATCTCTATGACGTCATACCAAAAACATTATTTCGCACTTCCCTCCCCCTCCCCCTCTCTTCTTTTTTTATTATCTCCCTCCCCTTCTACCATCTTTCATTGCCCCCCCCCAAAAAAAAAAAGAAGAATTTTTAACCCCCCTATCCCGTTCGCACCATGCCCGGAAAGGAAGTGAAGAAGTCGGCCAAGCCCGCCAAGGAGTCGGCGCCGTACCAGAAGTCGCCGTTCGTGGCGCGCCCCAAGAACTTCGGCATCGGCCAGGACGTGCCGTACGCGCGCGACCTGTCGCGCTTCATGCGCTGGCCGACGTTCGTGACGATGCAGCGCAAGAAGCGCGTGCTGCAGCGCCGCCTCAAGGTGCCGCCGGCGGTGAACCAGTTCACCAAGGTGCTCGACCGCACGAGCCGCAACGAGCTGCTGAAGCTGATCAAGAAGTACGCCCCGGAGACGCGCAAGGCGCGCCGCGAGCGGCTGGGCAAGGTCGCCGCGGAGAAGAAGGCGGACCCGAAGAAGACGGTGTCGACCAAGGCGCCCGTGAGCGTTGTGACCGGCCTGCAGGAGGTGACGCGCGCTGTGGAGAAGAACAAGGCGCGCCTGGTGGTGATCGCGTACAACGTGAACCCCATCGAGCTGGTGCTGTGGCTGCCCAACCTGTGCCGCGCCAACAAGATCCCGTACGCGATCGTGAAGGACATGGCGCTGCTGGGCAAGGCGATCGGGCGCAAGACGGCCACGTGCGTCGCCTTCACCGAGGTCAACGTCGAGGACGAGACGGCGCTCAAGAACCTCGTGCGCTCCGTCAACGCGCGCTTCCTGTCGCGCAGCGAGGTGCTGCGCCGCCAGTGGGGTGGCCTGCAGCTGTCCCTGCGCTCCCGCGCCGCGCTCCGCAAGAAGCGCGAGCGCAACCAGGGCGCCGACGCCGCCGCCGTCGTGGCCGAGTAAGCTGGAGAGTTCGCGTGTGCTCGCATGCCTCTCCCTTTCTCTGTGTTTAACCGCTCGTGTCCTCCGTCCGATCGCGCTTCTCTGCAGCACCGCACTGCGCCACACCTGCGCCTCGTTCGTGTGTGCTCCGGTCGCGTTGTCTGCCTTCTAGATATCGGACACTGAAAATTCTTCCTTGTTTCATAATTTCATTTTATTTGTAATTTTACTCTTCATAAAACCAAATGAAAAAAAAGTAAAGGAAAAGAAAAAAAAAAAGAGACGTCACCGTCACAAGTCACCTCTAGCGAGGATGATGCTGCCCTACCCGTGCGTCAGTGCACTATATATATATATATGGTGCTCCTTCTCTAACGGCTCTCTCTCTCCCTTCCGCCAGTATAAGGAGGAGTCACTTCCCTGTGTGTGCTGCTCAAAAGGATCGATCATCGACGAATTCCTTATGCGTGATTTGAATGGGATGTCATGGGGCCACATTTCGTGTTGGAACTTTTCACGTGCACACACACACACTCTCTCTTTCTGGTTGACTGCACAGCTCTTTTATACGTGTTTGCGAAGTGATTGTATCTTCTCCTTGATGAAGTCATCGGTTCCTCTTCTCTTCCTCCTCCTCTCGGCACACATCAGGAAACGCATCGCAGCAGTCATTCAACCTTAAAAAAATATTATCTTTATTGTGAAAACTACCAATCGCAGCTGCACACTGTATTGTCACTGACTTTTTTACTTTATTTTTTTCCCCCGTAAGCAATCCGCCATTCGGTTGCATCTTAGGCATTATAAAAGAAAGGAAAACACCAACAACACTCACGCACAGACGATAGCAACAGCAGCTGCATCACTATCAGTTGCCGTGCCTGAACAACAACAGCAACAACAACAATACCGCAACGCGCAGTCTACTGCCACTCGTGTCGAGCGTCTCCAGAAGGGTGTAGTACCAGTTCCGAAGGGGAACAACAAAAAGACAAGGACGAGAAGAAGAAGAGGCAAACAATAGTTTCTCTCGATTGATATCCGCATTAGCAGCAGCTCTGACCCCCTCCTTTCCCCCCCCCCCAATGGACAGCTTCACCCCCCTGCAGGAGGACCTAGACGAGACCCTCGAGCGCCTGAAGAAGCTGGTCGAGGCGGTGGTGCTGTCGCCGTCGCTGCCGGAGAAGAAGAAGCAGGAGATGGCGGCGCGGCCGCTGCTGCGGGAGGCGCGCAGCAAGCTGGCGGCGCTGCGGGCGGAGGCGCGGCGGACGGCGGACCCCGCGACGCGCTCCGGCTACGAGACGCTCTGCAAGACGCGCGACGAGCGCATCCGCAACTACGATGCCGAGATGAAGAACCAAATCTTCCCCTCTCGCGCCGCCGCCGCCAAGCCGCTGTCGTACCAGGAGAACAAGGAACTCGAGATGATGGGCGCGGGCGGCGCCGACGGCAGCGGCTTCACCACCTCCACGCAGGTCCTCGACGCGGCCATCAACGTGCAGAACGACGCCTACGAGTCGCTGCAGCGCGCGGAGCGGCTGCAGGCGGTGACGGAGGAGACGGGCAAGCAGACGCTGACGACGCTGCGGCAGCAGACGGAGCAGATGTACCAGATCGACGAGGAGCTGCGCAACCTCCACGGCGTCATCGACCGCGCCTCCAAGGACGTGCGCTACTTCTACCGTCAGCTCGCCGGCGACAAGTGCTTCCTCTCCATCTTTGGGCTCTGCGTCGTCGCGCTCGCGGTTCTGGTGTTCGTCATGATATACACCAAGCGCAAGAACAAGAACAAAAAGTAAGGGAGGGAGGGATGGGGGAGTAGTATACCGCTGTCGCTTTCACTCGCTTTTACTCTTCTTTTTTTTGCTCCTCTTCTTATTGCTTTCCCCTTCCATTTCTACTCGTATCTTAATCTGTTGCTACTTTCGTTGCTCATTCAATTTTTCCTCCTTTTCTTCTTCGTGGTTGTTCTCTCTCTCACGTTTGTGAACGAGCTTTTTCTGTGTTTTCAATCTTCAGGCAACTTTGCTGCTTCTTACGTTCGAGCGATGACATTTTTCTAACATTTCTCACTCCGCGTGCCACATTCAACGTTCAATAGTGACGCAAATTTTCTAGTTGCCTTCTGCTGTACTCCTACCCACCACCACCTTTCTCTTGAACGTTATTTTATTTTGATATTATTTTTAAAGTTTATTTCCCCCTAGTTACCTGCTGCTTCATCTCCATACATATATACGCATCCTTCAAATTATTATACACACGTGTGTACCGTCTTTCATCCCTTTTGCGATGAACTTCTGCATCTTATTTGTTTTACGCTTCGTTTGCCTTGCGAGCGCGTCTCTAATCATGCTGCTTAAGCTTCACCTCCTCACCCGCCTTGCGTTTTTTTTTTTGTACTTCTGTTTCACTCTCCGTATATGTGTCTTCCAAAATACGCGGCTAAAAATGTCGTTGAGGTTATTGGAAGAAGTGCTTTGTTATCTTTCTCCTTTTGCCTGCAATCTCTGTGCTTGACACTGCTGATTTGCGCTTTCTCTTCTTTTCACTTTTTGCAACTTATTGTCAACGCAAGTGGCTCGCGCCCCTGCGCATTCTCTCTCTATCTCTCTCACACTCTCTCTGTCTCTTCTTCACTCCTGTTTCCTCTCCCTTCGTTCCTCTACCTTTGAACAGGGCCCAAGAAGCAATACTCGAACGCACCACTGCAAACACTCTTTTTTTTTTCTTCTTCTTCACTCTTTCTGTTTCAGTGGTTTTTAGGCCGTTCGATAGAATAGATCCCTTCTCACCCCTCTGCTCTCTGTCGTATCTGCACGTGAGAGTGAGAGGGAGAGCGCTCAACTAGGAGTTACGCCAAGCCACACACGCTTTCTCAAGATCATTTCGGCACAATTCCTCTCTCTCCCCCCACACACAAACATTAATAAACTTAACTCTGCTCTAATATTTATTTTCTTCACGGTACAGAACCAAAAATTGATAGTCGTCGTACGTAACGAAACAGGCGCAAAGTGCTGATCACCTTGCGTTATCTTTCTTATTTTGTGTCTCAGGTCTTCTCGTTTTTGGCTTCGCTCTTCTCTCGCGAGATAAAGTGCTCGTTTTTCCTCTGTTCTCAACGGCTCTACTGTCGGTATTACTACACGGCTCTGCAGAGCGAAAGTAAAGATCATAATACCGCGAGAGGTACTTAAGAAAAAAGAAAAGCGGATTGACGCAGAACGTGAAGGAGCGAAAACGATCACGAAAAGAAAAGAAAAGAAAGAGATCTTTCCCCCCTATCGCTTACCTGACGCAGGCACTGTAGCGTGCGTCTTTCTCTTTCTCTCTCTCTCTGTCTCTCTGTGTCTGTGTGCGTCTCTGCGTGAGTCCGAGCGGAAATAAACTCATCCACGTGATGTCGTCACCCTCCAGCTCTTCCTCCTCCAGCTCCTCCTCATCGGCGGCGGATGCGGAGGCGGAGAATCCGCGGGTGGTGAGCGTTGACGCGCTGCTGCAGATGTGCGCGTCTGCGGAGTGTCTCCCGGACGGTGCTCGCGCCGGTCGACCGCGTGAAGTTTATCATGCAGACGCAGCGGGAGCTGCAGCGCATGGACCTGCTGCGAGGCAGCTTCACGAGCTCGTGGCACTGCCTGCGGCACCTGATAAAGGCGGAGGGCCTCACGTCGCTGTGGCGGGGCAACTGGATTCAGCTGCTGTCGCTGCTGCCCATCGCGCTGGCGCAGGTCTTTATCGCGTACCCCACCACCGTCTTCCTCTTTGACAACTTCCCGCACCACCACACCGCCGCCGGATACACCGCCGCGCACTACACCGCGCACCTCGGCGGCGCGGTCGCGGCGAGCTTCATCAGCTACCCACTCGACTACTGCCGCTTCCGCATGGCGGTCGACCTGCGGCGCTCGCACGGCGCGCCGTACCACTTCCGCAACGCGCTCTCCTTCTTCTCGCACCGCGTGCTGGTGGAGTGCCCGCACTACTTCTACACGGGGCTCGGTCTCTACGTGCTCGGCTCCCTCGTGTACAACTCGATGCACCAGGCGCTCGTCTCTGCCGTGATGCCGCTCGTGCCCCGCCTCTTCCCCCAGCAGCCACCACCACCCTCCTCCTCCTCCGCGCCGGGCCGCGGCCGGCGGGCGGCGGGCGAGGGAGGAGGCGACGACTACCAGGAGGAGGAATACCTCGATTATGCCGCGGGGCGGCTCTCCCACAGCGATACCAGCAGCGCCGGCAGCAATAGTGGTAGTAGCAATAGTAGCGGCGGCGATGGCGATGACGGCGGCGGGTGGGGCGAGGCAGCCGCGCAGGAGCCACCGTCGCCGGTGCGCACCGCGGTGGTGCAGAGCGCGCTCGGCTTCGGCGTCATTGTGGCGGCGGCGACGGCCATGTACCCCGTCGATCTCGTGCGCCGCCGGATGATGGTCGCCGCGATGGACGACCGCTTCCGCTACCACGACGTGGCGCACTGCGTCCGCACCATCGCCCGCGAGGAGGGCGCGCGCGGCTTCTTTAGGGGCGCCACGATGAACATTGTGCGCTGCGGCGGCGTCGCCGCGCTCGTGCTGCTGAACCTGCCCTACTAGACGGCGCGGGAGGGAGGAGCGGGGGGAGAAGGGAAGACACAGCGGCAACAACAGCAAAAAAAAAAAAAAAGGAGGGGTGCCAGATGAAGGAGAGAGAAGGACAAACTGTGGGATGGAACGAACATCAACGTTGACTACTACCTCTGTCTTTCTTCCCTTTTCGTTCTTTTTTTTTTAGTTTCTGCACCGTTGCCTTTGCTTGTTTTCCAAGGAACAATTGCGTTGTACTGTTTTTTTTTTTTCCTCTCTCTCTTATTATATTTTGGGAGAGTGTTAGTGTCTTCACATACGTAACCCCTACGCTTCACCCTCACAGGCAGAAAGCGGCAAGAACGGAAGGGCTTAAAAAATCACACACACACCACACACACACGCACAGATGACGAAGAACGCCACTGATCACGAAGGAAAAAAAAAGAAAGAAAACATACAGTAGTCACGTATTCTTACACCACGTTTTCACATCTCTTTCTCACCTTTCCCAGCAGAGTTGTCATGTTGCCACCTTTTTTTTTTCCTTCTCTTTTCCTCAGGTTAACACGACTTCTCTGCGCCACTTTCTCCGGTGTCTTCTCTTCGTTTTTTCCGTCTTTTCTCCTCCCGCTGTCCTAATCGTGCCATCCCCGACGGGCTCTATCCACTGCGATTGCTTAACCTGCGCTTTTTTTACTTCTGTCACACACAATTCTACACACACTTACACATATGCAATTATAAAAAAAAAAGAAATGAAACCAAAAAACAAACAAGCAAACAAACAAAGCAAGAATGCTGTCAACACGGGTCAAAAGCAACAACTTTCTTCTGCGCATCCATCTGTGTGTGTGTTGTAAAAGTGAAGTGTGAATAAAAGGGCAGTATGTAGCATTTCAGCGCAGCCATTTGTACCCGAGATACGGTGAAGCTCTTACTTCTTTCTCTATATGTGAAGTCAGATCGGTGCTTGTGTGTACTCTTCCGCCTTTTTATTATTCTTTCTTTATGCGCGGAAGCATTGCGAAAATCGCGTTCATCATCTGCTTTCCGTAGTCCGAACACCCCCTCTTACTGACGAAAAAAAAAAGAGAAAAGGAAAAAGCCGTAAGCCTCACACACCTCCACAACAACATTATCGAGCACACATCGCTTTCCCCCCTTTCCTTTCCTTTCCTTCCCTGTAACCGCACCCGCTGCCATGGCATACGGCGCCAGCAAGCCCCCGGGCCCCAAACTGGATGTGCTCACCGACGACCTTCTTCCCTACTACGCCTCGCTAAAGGACGGCACGCCGGTGGTTGTGCAGCGCATCCTCAAGCCGGAGCAGCTCGCGGCTCACCTCGCCGCCCGCCGCCGCCGCGGCTCTGAGAACCCTTCTGAGACTGCCGCCGATGCTACGAGCAGCAGTGGCAACAACCTCTGGCGCTGGTGGCTCAAAGGCGCTGTCCCCGCCGTCTGCCCGCCGAGGTTGGAACCGGTACGTGTCGCACTACTGCACGGAGCCCAACACCCTCGCCAGCGTGCGGCTGCTGCTCAACTACGAGATTGAGCACGCGCACAACTCGTACCCATTCGAGCACGCGCTGTCGGAGGAGCAGTTCTCCGACTACTTTCTCGGCAACGACGCGTTCGTCGTGCGCGCCCTCACCCTGACGCCCAAGGTGCGCTCCCGCATTCGGGAGTCGCGCGCGCTGCTCGCGCGGGCCGGCCCTCCCAACAAGCCCTCCTCTTCCTCCTCCTCTTCCTCCGCCTCCGCCTCCGCTGCCCCCTTTTCCCACGCGCTGCCCCCGCAGCCGGTGCTGCCGGACCCCTACCTCGTCGCGGCCTTCTACATCAAGCCCAACTACCCGGGGCGCAGCGCGCACCTCTGCAACGGCGGCTTTCTCGTCAACTTCACGTACCGCGGCTGCGGCGCCGGCTTCCTGTGCGGCACGCAGTTTCTGCGCCTCGCGCACCGCCTCGGCTACCGCGGCTCCGTCTTCAACCTCGTCTTCTCCGACAACCCCGGGTCGGCGCGGCTGTGGGACCGTCTCGGCTTCACACGCGCGGGGGCGCTGCCCGGGGCCGGCCGGCGGCAGCGGCGGCGCGCGGACGGCTCGCTGGTGTCCGCCGCCCCGCCCATCACCGGGACGGCTGCCGAGGAGGAGGAGGAGGAGGAGCGTAAGAAGAAGAGCGGCGGCGGCGGCGGCGCTGCGGAGGAGAAGGAGGGGGAGGGGGAGGACCCGCACCACACCTACGCAGACGCAACCATGTACTACTACGACCTGCGCCGCCCGCCGGCTGTTACCCGCATGCCGTGGGAGGCCGCGCACACCGCGCAGACGGAGGCGCTGACAGCCGCGCGGCCGCACCCGCCCCCCGCCGTCATGCCCTCCTCGCTATGAGGGTTCTTTTTTTGGTGAGAGGGACGCACGGACCCCCACACACGCGGTCGAGGCTGCTGCGTCGCATGCTGGCCGATCCCTGTTTTTTTTTTCTTTTTTTTTTTTTTCGAGCCTCTTCCCGGGGGTATTCGCAAAGGAACGAACAAACAGGCGAGGAAAAACAGAAAAAAAAGAGAGGGTGATGTACATTTCTCGTTCTTTTCACCCTTTCGACACTTTCTGAAATCAACTACGAAGAAGAAGAAGAAAAGAAGTAACAACATGATGAAGACATGTGCTGCGCCGCGTTGCCAGAGAGATGTATATTTGTTGTGTACTACTTTTTCTTCAGCACACAACATACTCGCCTCACCGCCACGACTGATTTTTTTTTCAAAACTGTGTCGCTCTTTTTTTTCCTCTCTTTCCTCTTCCATTCTCTCTCGCTCACGACTCTGTGTTAATTCGCACCACATAGAGAGATAGATAAAGAGAAACTGTACGTTTGTTGTTACAACAATTGATCTCTATGAAGATCTTTTCTTTTGGCGCTGTTGAAAGAAACACTAAAAAAAAAAATAAAAAAATAAGCATTCAGTAAATGTTTGTTGTATATCAATTACTTGTTAGGGGCAGTTTTTTCTTTCTGCATATTTTTAATTTTCATTCTTTTGAATGAAAGAGAGAAAGCTCATAGACAAGGAAGAATGGAACTTTGTTTCTCTTTTCCCCTTCTTTACTCTCTCTCTACCTCTCTCTACCGCTTTCTTAATCCCAATTTTTCACATCTTCTTTTTTCTCTTCTTCTTATATATTCCACTGAAGTGATGCTATCGCTATTCTTTTCCTCTTCCTTTTCCGTATTTACTTTACTGATTTCCTTTTTTTTCTAGCCCCCTTCTGCAGATGCAGGGAGTCCGTTTTTATTTATTTATTTATTTATTTATTTATCTGTATTACATTCTCTTGCCCGAATTTAACTAGTGTGTGTTTATGCTCGTCTCTCTTTTTCTTAATACTATTAGTACATGCTCTCTAAACGCGCCACGCACATGTGATTCATTCATTACGTCTGGTATTACTTCTCTTTGATAGCTTTGGGCAGTAGAATCAGAAGTGGTCCCAAGTGGCTGTCTTGCACACCATGTTCTTCTTTTTTAAGTCTATGAAGGCGGGAAAGAAAGAATAGGAGAGGAAGCACTTCCTTCTCACCGAGCCACCGTATATGTATTTTTTAAGCTTTATTTCTAGTATGAAGTTTTCTTCAGTGCTATCGTAAATAAGCGCGCGCGCACTGACACATGATATAGTTTTCTATTTCCTACACTTCTCTCTCTTCCTCTCTTCTTTACCTCATACACCTGTACAGAACAGAACCTTTCGCTTTGTTTCGAAAACAAACGAATATTAAGTGACACAAAAGTTAAATATCACTCCAACTCTCCCACTACATAGATTGACTCTTTTCTTTTTCGTTTTTGTTTTGGCTCTCCCCCTCCCTCTCCCTCTCTTTTCTTTTTCTTTTTCTATCTTACCAATTACCGTGCTTCTTTGTATGATTATTTTTCTATATTGAATTTTGCATTTTTGGAATTTTCTTTTCGGCGGCACTCTTCTGCTGTTTTAAGCCTCCACGAGATAGCGGGATCTGTATATTGTGTGTGTGTGTGAGGGTTGCTGCCAAGGACTCCAGTCTCAAGCCAAACTCCTCACACTATTCCAAGCAGACATCAACAACAATAATATAATAATAAAATAATAATAATAATATATAGTAATGAGTGTTCTTGACTCGTCGGTAGAGGAATCGATTCTCTATTTGCAGAGTGCACTCAACAGCGCTAATCACACACGTGTTGCCGGCTCCGCTCCCTCCTCGGCCCGGCGGGACCTGGGGCGCCCGCCCATACGCACGGGTGGCGGCGGCGGCAACAATAACAGCGGGTCCGCTAGCTACGACGACGGCTTCCATCAGACAAGCCACCGGCCCGGCGGCGCCTCCCGGCGTATACCGGTGACGCCGACTCCCCCGGCCGACTCGCCGCGGGTGCGTTCGGGATACAGGTGAAGCCAGCCGCCGCCTCCCCACGTGCCTCTGGCGGCACTACCAACGGCGGCTTTCGATTGAACAACAACAACAGCTACTACGAGAGCGGTAACACTGGAAAGATCTCTAATGGGTATAGTATTAATAATGGCAACAATAGTAATAGAAGTGGTGGCACCTCCTCTCCCTCCCCCTCCCCCTCCGCCTCCGCTGCTCCGCTGCGGCTATCCCCCAGAGGCGGCGACGGCGGGTTGTCCAGTCTCCGTTTCGCCACCCCCACTTCTGCTAGCTCGCCTCCTGCCGGCCGCTTTGCCGCGCCACCACTGCCGCTGCCATACCAACAACAACAGCAACAACAATCGCCATCCGCGTCGTCGCCGCTGCCTGCTTCTTCGTTTGCCCGTCCCGGCGGCAGCGGCAGCGGTGGTAACGACGACTGGAGGAATTCTGAGGCGCTACGGCAGCCAGCACGCACGTTCACTCTTCCTGTAGATAGCAGCAACACCCTGTACAGGAACGGCAGAGGTGGAGGTGGAGGGAGTGCTGAAAGTGGCAATGTTTTGCTTTCGAATACTCCCTACGCGGCCAATAGGTATCATAACCCAAACAACAACAACAACAACAATAATAGCTACAGTCGTGTGTTCAGCAGCAACAGCAGCATTCGCAGTGGTGGCGGCGGTGGCAGTGCGGGTAGCGCCACTGGCGCTGGATTTGTCAATGGAGGAGGTTTCGCAAGCCGTTTAGAGTCCTCTTTTGCGAGCGGCGGTGGCGCTGACGCAACCGAGAGGAGCGCGTTTGTGCCTCAGCTCAGGACGTCCTTGCCTTCCGCGCGTGAAGAGAGTGGGCCTCGCTTTCAGAGCGGTTTCGCTCCCAATTACAATCATACGAACGCTCATATCAGTAGTAGCAATGGCGACCGATTTGCTGACCCGCTGCATTGGCGTGGCCACTCTGGTGGCGGCAGCGCTGGCGGAAAGAATCCCTACTACGCCAACCGTTCCGGCGCGGCCGTGGCGGTTGCGGCGGGGACCGACCGTGCCGCCACCACCGTTCGTGCCGCCGCTGACAAGGCCGCAGCGCGGGAAGAGCAGGCCGGACAGCCGCTGTACTACGAACTGATCAGGGAAGAGAGTTACGACGAGGACGAAGAAGAAGAGGAGGAGGAAGAGGAATGGGCGGGAGCGTACGCAGCGGCGCCGCCCCGCGACACACACGGGAGACCAGTTCCGCCGCTGCCTCTCTCCTCCCCCTCTGCCGCCCGCCGCCGCCGGGGCAGCAACAGCAGCGTCGGTAATGGTAATGGTAGTTGGAGTGGGAAGCGGTGGTGCAGCGGCGGCGGCGGCGGCGGCGGCGGCGCGCGACCCCCGCCAAAGGTACCGCCAGCACCCGTACAACGCAGAGGATGAGGAGGAGGACGACGAGGCGTACATGGAGGACGAGAGGGGTGGTCATATTGACGAGTATGGTGACTGTGACAGCGTAGAGCACGAGCGCAGACACACGCCCGAGCGACGTAGGGCTCCGAACCGACACAGGTCAGACAAAAGTGCCGCTGATTCTCGCCCCGAGTCTCAGCGTCAGCAGCGTCAGCTGCACCGTCATCAGCGTCCGCCCCCGCCCCCGCCGCCTCCCGTGTCTACCACCGATGCCGCCGGCGACGGGGAAAGGGGGGTGTCCCATCCGCAGCCGCACAGCAGACGCCGCGTCCACTCCAGGCACCCGCGCGAGCCCACAGCCGCGTCGCAACTCCCCCACGTCCCCCCCTTCACACGAGCCAATCATCATCACGACCATTATCATCAGCAACACCCACATGAAGAGTCTCTGCGGGCGGCGCTGGAGGACCCGGCGACGCCGCACGAGGACAATCTGGCCGCCATCATCGCGTACCTCAAAAACCACTACGCGCAGGACTACGACGCGGAGAGTGTCAAGGGGGTCGACACGCTGCGGCCGGGCGACCTCGCGCTGCTCCTGCAGTGCTTCTACGTCGACGCGTACCGGTGCGTGCGCGCGCGGTACCTGGCGCGCCCGGTGCTGGAGGACAAGGACGGGATAGAAGTCGAAGGCGGCTCCGGCGGCGGCCACAGCACCCGACGTCGGCGACACTCCTCCGGCCAAAAGCGCCCTCTGGGGACGACAGAGGAGGAGGAGGAGATGTACCGTCGTCGCGGGAGTTGCCCGTTTTTGCCAGAGGGCCAGGACCCGACGCCGCCGCCGCTCACCGCACAGGCACACACCGATGCGGCAGTGATGAGTGAGACAGAGGATGAGGCGACGGCGGCGATGCTCGACGCAGACCCTTTTGCCCCCGTGTCGTCTGCCGTGGCGCCCGCCGCCGAGAGCGAGCCCCCCACACCCACCCACCACCGCTCGCAGCGGCTGCAGCCCACCGCAGCCTCCTCGTCGGCCTCAGCGGAGCCGCTGCCCGCCGCGCCCTACACAGCGCTGGTGCCGCCCCGCGGTGCCTCCGCGGCCGCCTCGACGACGTCTCTGCAGAGCGATCTCCTGAGCAGCCAAAGGCAGCGAGACGCGCCCTCCGTTTGGAAAACTCACAGCCCTGCCCACGCACACCACTCCTCCGCCGCCGTCCCTCTCGCGGCATCGCTGGTGCAGCCCTCGGCGTCGTCGCCGCCCGCGATGAATGGCGAGATACGCACCCCTCGCGGCAGCGCTGGCGGGTCGGCCCTCAACGACACTCCGCGCGGCGGGGGTCAGCAGCGGCAGCACCCGACGGCCGTGACACCTGGCGCTGCGGACGGCGCGGAAAGGGCACAGGCGGATAGGATGAGCGAGAGGGAGTACAGTGACACAGAGCTACACCCGCGGCGCTCCTCCGACGCTTTCGCCTCCGCCTCCAAGGGCCGCCAGACATCTCTTCTTTCTGAAGAGCAGCAGCAGTGGCAGACGCAGGCGCAGTCGCAGCAGTCACCGCCGCCGCCGCCGCAGCGGAAGATGGTGGGGTTTCTCTCGCCGCACCGCGGGTCGTCGGACGCCGTGGACAGCCACCACACGCTCGCCAGCAGCGAGCCCAACCACAGCCGCGCGCACGCCCCCGCCTCGCCCGGTATCCTCAAGCGGCCGCTGCGTGCGCTGATGCCGGCGCTGCGGCGCGGCGACGTGCTGTTACTGTACAAGAAGAACAACCGCCGCCCCGCGCTCGCCTTTCTGCAGGTGCGCGACTGCCTCGACCGCTACGGCGGGCGGGAGGTGTGGATGCCGCACCTCATCTGGGGACACGCGCCGCGCCCGCGCCCGCGCCCGCGCCGCAGGGGGAAGAGCGGCAGGGGCGCAAGCGACGGCGACGAGGAAAGGGACGACCGCCAGGACAGTGCCGACGACGACGACGACGAGGGTGCCGCGCAGTTCTTTGGCCTGTGGAGGAGCAAAAGCGGGCGGCGGCGGCGGCAAGCGCCGAGCGGCGGAGGGGGAGGAAGGGGAGGAGGGGGTGTACGATCCCGAGGACTTCAAGTGGGACGGCAAGAGCTGCCACAATCTGGTGCGGCTGCAGGAGGTGCACTGCGGCTACCCGACCCATCTCCTCGACCGCAGCGGCGGCCGCCGCCCCCTCCATGTCACGCTCCGGCTCCTCACTGCTGTCGCCGACTGCCGCTGCGGCGGCTGCCGGCGGCGGCGCCTCGCTCGACCCAAACGTTACGGACGCCTTCAGGAAAAAGTACCGCGTCGCCGCTGCTGCCGGCGCTACAGACGGAGGCACCGACACGCAGCCGCCGGCGCGCCACAGCCACAGGGACGCCGCGGGAGGGGCGGCGGCGCTGGTGGACGAAAAAGGTGCGGCGACGGTGCCGACGCGACACGCCATTCTCCTTATGTTCGCAGGCGGCGCGACGCTGGCGCTGGCGGCGCGCACGGAGGAGCAGCGGCAGACGTGGGCGGGGGCCCTCATGGGCGTCGTCGAGCGCAATCGCAGCCTCAAGACTAGTTGAGGGGGGGGGGGGGGGAGGCATAGCTTCCCTTTTCCGTTTTCTTTTATTTGTGTTTCTCTCTTTTTTTTTTTTTTTTGGGTCCTCCTCTTTCGTGCCTAAAGCACTTCCTTAGATTGTATTTCTGTTTTTGTCTTTTTATTTTCTGCTGAACTGTTATCATTATTGCTATTATCCGTACTTCGTGAATTTCATTCGTGGTGAAAGCTCAGAGAAAGCACGTTATTTTGATGATGCTCTCGGCAGTGCGGCCCCTCGATCTTTTTTGTGTGCCGCACCTTTGTTTTAACTCACTGTGTAGATTCACCTCCTCGGTGCATGTTGTGCTCTCTTTGAATTGAATGATGACCTTTCCCACCTCATGTGACTCCGTTCAAAAACACTAGCAACCACCACAACAACGGCAACACTGACACGAGAAAACGGAAGAAATAGGAGGGAGAGACTCATTCCTGGCGCATTACATTATCACATTTTCTTTTTTGATTATCACCGTGCTTCCTAGCGGTTTCTTAAAAAAACAAACAATCAAAGAAACAAACAAATAAACGAACTCGTCAACAGAGTTAGCAACGACACACACACACACCCATTCACACACACACATACGCTCAACACCCCACTGCAATGGCCAAGTCGTCTGCAGCGCGCAAGGAGGAGAAGGAGCTGCGCCAGATCGCAAAGAACCAGCGCGAGGCCAAGAAGGAGGCCAAGGTGCGCGAGGTGAAGCAGCGCCGCCGGCAGCAGCAGATCCTGGCCAAGAAGCTCCAGGCGGGCGATGAGGCCGCCGCCGCCGAGGCCGCCGCCGCGGCCGCCGAGAGCGAGAAACTTCGCAAGAAGCAGCCCAAGCAGAAGCGGGCGGCCGCCCTTGTGCTGCCGGGCGAGGTGGAGGAGCTGCGGCAGCGTCTCGGCCTCAGTGCCGACGGGGGCAGCGGCAGCGGCAGCGACGGCGGCGGCAACAAGAGCCCCGCGGGCAAGAACAAGAGGCAGCAGACGCCGTCGCCTGCCAAGGGGGACAAGAACAAGACCCGCGGGAAGGCGGACGAGGACGTCATGATGGCACACAAGGGCGCCGCCGCCTCCTCTTCCACCGCTGCCGTTTTCCTCCTCCACCGCCGTCGCGCCGCCGCACTCGATCAACATCCACTTCAAGAAGGCGCAGTACCAGCTGTATGTTTCGCTCCCAAAGGTCCCCATCCAGCGCGTGAACGTCGAGTACGACCGCGCGCGCGGCGCCGTCCGCGTCGACTCGCTCGCCCACACCCGCAAGTTCCTCCTCAACGTCACCATCCCGGAGGGGCTGATCATTATCCCGACCGCCGTCGCGGAGGCGGAGGCGGAGGCCGCGGCGCAGGCGAAGCGTCGCCGCTCCGAGGAGGAGGGGGAGGAGGACGAAGGGGGTGAGGAGGAAGAGAAGGAGAAGGAGAAGGCGCGCGGCACGGAGTCTCCCGCCAAGGCCGGCAAGAAGGCCGCCAAGGGCAGCAAAGCGGGGGCGGCGGCCGCGGCGACAAGCCCTACCACCGCCGCAGGCGCTGCCGAGTCCCCTGAGGACTACTACACCGCCTCCTACGACGAGCGCACGGAGGAGCTGCTCCTTGTGTTCCACTACGACCGCGCCCGCTCGGTGCTGCCGGCGGAGGAGCAGCAGCGGCTGGAGAAGATGACGCAGGGCATCAAGCAGAGCAAGACACTCCGCTTCCGCCTCACGCAGGACGGCGAGCTGACGGTCCGCCAGCGCCAGGGCCTCCTGCCGGCCACGGGCAGCTCCGTCCTTCCCCCTGCCGCCAGCGCCAAGAAGGGCAAGGCCGCGACCGCTGCCGCCGCCGCCGCCGCTGCCGTTGGCACTAAGCGCACCCGCGCGGAGGCGGAGGCGAGCGACTCGGAGGTGGAGGGGGTGGAGGAGGAGGGCGCCGTGGAGTCCCCGGCGACGCGCAAGACGGGCAAGAAGGAGCCCAAGGCGACCAAGACTACCACCACTGCCGCCGCCGCGCCCGCCGCGAAGAAGGCCAAGACGGGCGGCGACGCGCTGGCGGCGGAGCGGGCCAAGGCGCTGGAGGCCGCCGCCGCCGCCGCCACGGCCGCGCGCGCGACGCTGGCGGAGCGGGTGGCCGCGCTGCGTGCGGGGTCGGAGAAGCGCAAGGCGGCGCTGGAGGTGCGGGAGGACCGCCGCGGGCGCCGCGCCGCGGTGCAGGACTCCGCCTTCCAGCGGGTCCTGGAGGAGCAGGCGGCGCAGCTGCGGCTGCGGGAGGAGGCCGCCGCCAGCGCCGCCGCCGAGGCGGAGGCCCGTCGCGAGAAGAACGCCGAGAAGGGCAAGTCGGTCAAGTTCGCCTCCTAGTCACTTGAAAAGGAAACAACAACAACAACAACAACTATACGTGTGCTACTCCGGAAGCGGAGATAAAATATAATATATATAACAAACGCAGTGCCTAGCCGCAGCTTTCATAAGTACATCGTTTGGGCGTCCCAAGTGTACAGCTTTTTTATTTATTTATTCACCCTTTTTCATTTTTAAACTACACGCCTAACTTGCTCAATAATGACTCGAGTAACTGTTTCTCTTCTTTTTATCTTAACTTTAAAATATCACACGAATATAATTCCTCATCTAAGTTTTTTGTCCCCATAACTCCGCATAATAATTTTCAGCACTCTTCCCTTTTGCTTGCCATCATACGATAAACTACAAACGATTTCCCTAAAACGTTAGGAAACTGTGAGTGAGGTATTGTAGTAGTGTCTTTTTTCCTTTCTATCTCCTCCCCCGTTTCTGGAACTTTGCGAAGATGCCGCACTACTATCACATTGCACATTTATCGTACAAGTGTGCGTGTGTACATTGTGTTCTTTCCCCTTTTGCCCCATTAACGATCCCCCTCCTTTTATTTCTCATGCTCTGAATACGCATACAAATACCTCGTACTTGGTGCCGCACACACACCGCCCAACTTGTCGTGCCTGCTTGCACGATGCTCAAAACCCCTCTCACATCTTCTTACCCACCACAATAACAACCGTATCCTCGACTGCCACCGTACCCCTATATAGCGAAGAAACAGCTAAAAGTAGACACGATATCCCCCTCTCCGCAGTCAGTGCGTAGTCCTAATGCCTCCGCGCCGCGGCCGTGTGATTGCCGACGACGGCGACGTCTCGGTGCCCATTTCTTCTCCGGCGGGCGGCAGCGGCAGCGACGGCGGAAGTCACACCCACAGTCACCACCAGCAGCAACAGCAACAGCAAGAGCAGCGGCAGCAGCAGACACTGCCCGCCGCAGTCCCTCCGGCTGCGAAGACGCCACCAAAGCATTTTGCAATCCCGGCGGCGGTGCTGGCACGAATGGGCCGTGCCGGCGCGGCAAGCACGGCCGTCACCCCTCCGACTCTGGAGGGAGCTCAGCCGCCGCCGCCGCAACACTCTTCCGACAGCGGCAACACTCACGCAGACAGCACGGCGGCCGCCGACCCACGTCGCGCTGCTGCGCCGAACATTATCGGCAGCGCTGACGTTGCCTTCGCCAACCCCATTTCCCGTACGATGACATGGGGCGAGCGTCACCGCCGCCACCACCACGACGAGCGTGACTCCCCCGATAGCAACAACGATGACGAGGGTGGCGGCGGCGAAGAGGCCAATCAGAAGGATGACGCCGGCGGCGGGGGCGCGTGGGTGGACGCTGCTGGCTTTGACACGAGCGGCGACGGCTTCATTTCGTTTAGCGGCCGCGGCCGCGACCGCCGCCGCCTGCAGCAGCGCGCCAAGGACGGCGAAGGAGAGAGCGAATCAGAGGACTCATCGAACTCCTCTGACCACTTCAAGAGCCCTTTTGACGTTGACAAGGACAGCGGCAGCAGCAGTAGCGGCGATGATGATGGCGGCGGCGGCGGCCGCACAGGCCACACGAGCGCGGAAAAGAACGCCATCAAGAAGGCCAAGCGGGCGGCCCGGCTGCAGCGTAACGAGGAGCAGTACGCGCGACACGTCAAGTCCTTCAGCACGCAGTTCTTGGAGGCGGAGGAGGCGCGCTTGCTGGGCCCTGCGGCGCGCCGGCACAGAAACGGCAGAACGGGTGGCGCGTTTGCTGTTATGGAAGACGGTGAAGGGGATGAAGAAGAGGAGGAGGAAGACGGACCTTCTCTCGTCCGAATCAAGCTACGAGTTTACCGACGGCGATGAAATTGAGTCTGAGGTAGAGGAGGAAGAGGACGATGATGAAGAGGATGAAGAAGAAGAAGCAGAAGCAGGCAGCGCAGACTCAGAGGAGCGGGAGGTGGAAGAAGAAAGAGGGGACGCTACTGCCGACGACTGGGCCGCTGCCGCTGGTGACGACGGCGACGACGCTGGCGGAGGTGGCTTCGGTGCGGCTCGCAAGCGGCGGCGGTTGGAGGCAGAGCGGGAGGCTGCTGCTGCTGCTGCTGCTGCTACCGGTGCTGGGGATCATGATGGCACTGTTGCTGCTGCTGCTGCTAGTACAGCTGCGACACGCTCGGCGCGGGAGCGGAGGAGCTTCACAGACACGGAAACGAACATCACTCGGTTCGGCGATAACTTTTTCGAGTGTCATTGGACGCCTTCTGCGTCTACCGACGGCCATGACAGTGGTAGCAGCGGCAGCAGTGCGTGCGGTAATCGCGGAATGCACCACACGCTGCTGTACGTCAACTCCCCCATTCACGTCGAAGGCACCTGCGCGGTCGTCTCGGTTACCGAGCAGAGCGAAATCCTCGTCAACGGCTTTTTGCTCGGCCGCAAGGAGCTAATACTGCTGGACCCATCTTCCTCTTCTTCCTGCTCTTCCTCCTCTTCTGTGCCGTCTGGTGCCGCCGCAGCTGATGAGGCTCGCCATGGCTCACACCACCCCCACCGCCCCCTAGACGCCCCACTCTACGAGAATGTGTCACTGCAGGGCCCCGCGACGCTGACGCCGCTGTTTCGGCGCATTCACACGCGCAGCAACAGAGACGACGTCGTCGTCGGCGACCGCGCCAACACCCGCCGCGCCGCCGCCGAGGCCGCCCTCCACCGCAGCGTCTTCCAGTCGGTTTTCAACAGAGGCGGCGGCGGTGGTGGTGTTGGGAGCCACCACGGCCACCACGGCACCCATCAGCAGACAGGAGGGGCGACGGCGCAGCGGCACAAGACGGACGGCGAAGAGCCCTCCATTTGCTACTTGGGAGCAGACACCCCCGTCGCTGGCGGCACGAACACCAGTGCAGACCCTCAGCATTCGAAGACAGACGCTGTCGCTGTCGCTAGCAAAACCGCCGCCACCGCTGATGATGACGCCACCCCCGCGACTGCCGGAGACCACCACAACATCGCGGCCGCCGACTTCTTCAACCTTGGAACCGTCACCAACGGCGGCGGCGGGGCCGCAAACCTCGAGGGAGACGGGCGCTCCGTGTCGCCGGGGGCGCTGCAGGCTGACTGGGACTGGGTGGAGACGGCGCTGCGGCGGTGGCGGCACCTGCACGAGAACCGGCAGTACTTCGACCCCACCAAGAGCAAGCGCGGGCACGCCCTCCGCGCCAACGCGCACAACGCCAGCGTCAGCCGTCACAGCAGAAACAAAAACGGTAGCAGCAACAGCAAGAGTAACAACGCGGGAGGCGGGGGCGGCCACAACACCGCTGCCGGCGCCGCCGCCAGCAAAGGGCTGATGAACGTGGTGCTGGTGCTGCAGCCCATCACGATACCAGAGAGCACAGAGGGCGGCGGCGGCGGCGGGTTTGCTAGTCGGAGACTGCGGGAGAACATCTGCTCACCCGGGATGCGGCCGCACTTTCTGAAGAGCAACCTCGCGGCGCCGGCGGGGAAGAAAGGGTCGGCCGACATCGGCATGAAGCGCCATCGGCGAAACGCGGCAATTGGGCACAAGGCGGACGCCAGAGGCGAGAACGTGTATGTGGAGGTGCCCAGCTTCTTCGCGCGCCGCCCCCCGGCGGTGACGCTGCCGCCCGCGCTGCTCTGCGACGTCATCCCGTCGCTCCTCACCACCATGCACGGACACAACAACAGCAGTAGCGGCAGCGACGGCAGCAACAACAACAACACCGACGCCAACGCGCAGGGGCAGGGCACGTCGGATAGGAGCTCTGCGAGGGGCGGCGCCAAGACTAGCCACCAGAACACCCCTAAGACTGGTGGTGGTGGCGGCACCAGTGCATGCAACAACATGATCGCGGTGGTGGGCGAGAAGGACACAGGCAAGACAACGCTGTGCAAGCTGTTGATTAATCTCTTCTTCTCCCAGAGTGACAAGACGGTGTACTATCTGGAGGGCGACCTGGGCCAGCCGCTCTTTGGGCCCCCGCAGTCGCTCTCGCTCGTCCGCATCCACAACCCGCTGCACATCCGCCACTTCCTGGACCACCACGACCACCAAGAGGAGGGGCGGCAACGCGGCGGCGGCGGTTTCGAGGTTGTCTACTCGGTGTTTCTGGGCAGCACGTCCCCTACGTGCCCCCTGGCGACCTCCCGCGCTATCGCCGCCCTCTGCGACGCCTGCGAGCGCATCCTCGCCCCTCAGGCTTCTCTTTCTGCAGCGGCGGCGGCGACGGCGAGTCGTACGGGTGCCACCGCCCCTCCGTCCTCCTCCTCGTCGGCGGCCGTCTCTGGTCTGTCGCCCGCGCAGGTGGCGGAGCTGGGCACGGCGGTGCTCGTCTTCAACAGCCACGGGTGGGTGCTGCCCACCGGCCGCCGCATCACCGCCGAGTTCATTCGCCGCCTGCGGCCCAAGCACATTGTGCACCTCATCCCCGACCCCGACGCCATCCTCTCACAGCAACAGCACCATGGCACCGCCACCTCCTCGGCCGCCAATAGCCACACCACGAGCCGCGCGCGGGTGGCAGCGAGCCTGGAGTTTCAGGAGTGGGTGCAGAACCGCGACAAGATTGCCGCGGTGGAGAGCGGACTCAACAACACGGTGGTGCACCAGCGCTTTCTCGTCCGCCGCTTCCACAGCGGCGGGCGCCCACACGCTTCCCCCTTCGTCGTCGTCGTCATCGACAGCGGCAGCGGCGGCGGGGGAGGAGGAGCGGCTCCGCTTCGACTATCTGGGAAATCTGGCGGCCCCTGAGGCGCGTCGCGGCGCGCGAGTCGGAAATGTTCTGGCGGACTGCCACATTCACTCCGTCATCACCGACAGCTATTCTCAGCAGCAGAAACAGCAGCTGCAGCTGGAGAGGAGTGGTGGCCGCCTACAGGGCCATCAGAGTAGCAGCAGCAACAAAAATAATAATAACAGCAGTAGTAGCTCCGTGGCGTCAGGAAAAGGGTCCGCGGGGCGTGTCAACAAGTGGCGTAATTACTTTGCGCCTCTCGTCTCCTTTTACCTCTCCGCGCGCCGTCACGCGCAGCAGCAGCAGCAGCAGCAGTACACCAGCGCCGGCTCGCACGGCGGGGGTGGTAATGAAGGCAATCAGACGTTGGTGCTGACGCTGTCTTTCGGCGGTCTCGCCCGCGAGTATGCCGACACACTCGCGGTGGCAAAAACCCTAAAAGCGGCAGTAACAGCAGCCAGAAGAGTAGCCATAAAAGAAGTGCTGAAGGCGCCTCTGCTGTTGCTGCTGTTGCTGCTGCTGCTCCCAACCGCCACCGCTGCCGCAACGATATTGCAGAGGTCATCTCGGCCGACTGGGACGAGAAGGTGTGCAGACAGCGACTCTACATGCCAGGCAACAACGTCAACGACGACGATGAGGCAGTGGATGGGGAGGGCGGTGACATGACGCGTAAACATAGTGCTGATAAGGCCGACGCGACCGCCTCGTGGTTCACCAACGCCAACGGCTCCTTTTCTTCCTCCGGCTGCTCCTCCTTCTTCGGCCCTTTGGCCGGCGGCGGCAGCAGCACCGCCACTGCTGCTGGCAGTCGCACAGCTGCCTCGTTAGGAGGTCCTTCCCCCGCAGCCGCCGCTGTTGACGACGACGGCAGCAGTATTCACGCCGTGTCGTTCGCGGAGGTGGCGGCGCTGCTGGAACGCAGCGTGGTGGCCGTGCAGTTCGTCATGATGATGGCGACGGCTCGGGAACCCACCGACGAGGAGGAGAGGAAGCGCGGGGGTGCGAAGGAATACCACATCATACCCGAACAAGCAGGATGGTCATCCAGAACAGCCGCACGAACATCAACAACCGCAGCGGCAGTGCGGGGCCACTACCCCCTCGGCGCGAGAAGAGGTGACGTTGGTGAGTGCACTGTGCAACAGCCCTCGCGGCTTCGCACTGCATCAGTACGGGTACGTGGAGAACGCCGAGGCGGATATTTACCACGGCCGCACCATCCGCCTGCGCCTCCGCCGCCCGCCGGACTTTTCAATGGCTTCGCCGCCGCCGTCGCCTGCCACGGGGGCAACAACAACAGCAGCGCCGCAGCGTCACCACCGCCCGGACACTAGCAGCACCGGCGGTGACGCGCTCGGTGGCGAGGCGGCCGGCGCGTCGTGTCCTCTGGCGCGGGTGCTGGAGCCGGTACCGGGCCGCGGCGAGTCGGGGGAGGTGCGGCTGCGCGCCGGCGTGCGAGTGCGTCTCGCCTTCTCCGACGCACTCAAGGCAGACACGAGCTTCATGGAGCGTTTCCCGTGCTGAGGCGCATGTGCGTGCGTGTGGTGTGTGTGTGAGTGACTGTGACAGCACTGTTGCCTTCCTCTTCTAGTATCTGCGCTAACGTGATGCTTCATCTGCTGTACTTGATGAGACTCTAAAATAACACTAACAACAACAATTAATCGTTTAAACGTTTTAAATATATTTTCCAGATATTTTTCGTCTAACTTTTTTTGTAATGTCAATGAAATAAACTGCAGCGAGAAAGGAAAAGAAAAAGAAAACATCTAATGGCGGCCCTTTGCATACCTCATGACATTCAACTTTTTCGTTTCTGCTCTTGCTCAATCATTTCCTCTTGTTGGCAGTGCTATACTTGACCAGATCGGAGTACACGTATCTGTTACTGATGACATTCAGCGTACGTCTCTCTTTTATGGCCTGCTTTTCGTATCACTGTTGACCGCCTTCAAACTCCTCTTTGTCCCGCCCTCCCTTTCTCCCCTCTCTCTCTCCCTCTCCGGCGCGCAGGTTCACACATTGTGTGTAGTATATCTGACTACTATACAACTCCTTCGACGGGCAGCGTCTGCCATCCCCTCTTCTTTCTTTTTTATTTTTGAGAAGTTAAGTATTAATAGGATTTGTACATATATATATTTCGACCCGTCCTCACTCTCCTTTTCCCTCTTCACTTTTGCACACATTCTTTGTGTACACCATCAGACCTTTTTTTTTCTCTCCCTGCCCCCAACATACATATAGACGATTATCACGATGCCCGACGTAAATTATTACCAACTGGCCAAATATATCCTCGTTGCTTTCATCTTGGCTGTCTACATACACAACAAGTACAAACTGTATGTTGCCACTGCCCCAAGTGAGGAGGAACACTACCACGGCTTTTACAATGATGCCAGCGACGGCAACGGTGACGTGGCAGACAATCCCCGCTCGAGTGACAATCATCACAGTAGGAATAGTAATAGTAATAATAATAAGAATGGTAAGTATCACAAAAATGACGGGCGTGGCGAGCACGGCGCACTCGTCAGGACGTCGCCGGCGGGTCGTCAACTACTCTCTGCCGCCTCTGTCATCTTTAGCACGGGCAGTGAGGCGGGAAACGACCACGACTCGTCGCAGGGCGGCTCTGCCTCTCCGTACCCTCCCGGCGGCATCAAGGACCTTCTGCTGCGCGCCTCGGGAGCGTTGGAGCAGCTGCACTCCGAGAAGCAGCTGGGGGACTCTTTCGCTCCCGTCGACGACGCACAGCACGCTGCCCTTGACGACGGACACGCGCATGCCGTGCCGTCAAACCACCCGCGTTCTGAGAGCGCCGACGGCGTTAATGGAGAAAATGACGGCGACATGGACGGCGGCGGCGACAGCAGCAGCGCCATTGTGTCACTGCCGCCCGCCTCCCCGGGGGAGCTGCGCTCCTCTTTCCGCGCGTGCATGGACACCCTCGTGAACACCGGGAATCTCATCACCTTCACCAAGAAGGTCATGTCGGCGGTGCTTCTTCTCCCGCCCGACTCCGACGCGGCCACTGCCGAGGAAGACGGTGAGGACGGCGACGGCGGCGCAGCGAGCCACCACTACCACCACAACCACCCTCACCATCATTCACATTCTCACGGTAGCGAAAGCAAAAAGACGTCGTCGCGGCCCGCCAGGGTCCCCAGCAGTGGCCACGGGCGGCTGCACCTGATCCTGGGCACCCTGTACCGCTACGGCCTGGGCGGCCTCGTGCGCAGCCCCCGCAAGAGTCTGCTGCACTACACGCTGGCGGCGAGGGAGGGGGTCCCGGAGGGGCACCAGGCCCTCGCGCACTACTACCTCCACCACTACCGCCCCCCTCCACACGACAGTGGGGCCGATGATGTGGCTCATGAAAAACACCGTCAGAGCACTCAACGTGGCAACAGCGGCGGCGCGGACTCTCCCCACGGCCGGCGTACAGCAGCGGGCCAGCGGGGCGGTGCAGCAGACGCCTCCTCGTCTTCCGCCCCCGCCGCCCCTCCGCCGTCCGCGTGCGAGATGGCGCTGCCGCACCAGCAGCTCGCGGCGGAGGCGGTCGCCTTCACCCGCGACGGCGCCGCGCGGCCGCAGCTGGCCATGTTTGCCGCCGGCGACCACGCGCTGACGGGGCTCTCCGCCAACGCCCGCAGCGGCGGCAACGACCACGCCGCGGCCGCCGCTTCTGCTGCTGCGTCGTCCGCCTCTGGCGGCGGGAACGGCAGGCTCGCGGCCGCCCGCGCCCGCGCGACCTCCAAGAAGCTCTCCCTGCTCAAATACAGCGCGGACGGCGGCAACCTACAGGCGATGCTGGAGCTCGCGATGCACTACATCCACAACGCCCCAGACACGGGCGACGACGACGACTATGGCAAGGACGGCGGCGGCAGGTCCTCCCGCGCCGCGCGGCGGTGGCGCCGGCGGAGGAACTATCGTCTCGCGAAGATGTACCTGCTGCGCGTTCTCGGCGTGCACTCGGCGTCGGGGGAGGAGGCGATGCTGCGGCGCGCCACCAGCGAGGCCGTGTACCGCGATCTGCTGCGGGACCCGTCGGTGCCCGCGGCGCCCTCTCCCGATTTGGGCGCCTCTCCTTCGTTCTCCTCGTCTTCTTCGTCTCCCTCCACCACCTCCTCGTCCTCCCTCGCCGGCCGTCTGCGCGCCCGTTTGGAGGCTCTGCGGGGAGGAGACCATCGCGCGTATCAGCGCCGCCGCCGCAACGGTGCCAATGGCGATGATGATGGCGCAGCCGCAGCGGCGGCGAGTGCAAGTGCCGAAGTCAGCAACAAGCAGGAGGGACACCGTGCCGCCGACCGCGACCCCCAGGCGTGGCGCGTGCCGAGACTGGAGCAGGCGCTGTCCCGCGTGTCGCGGCGGGTGGAGGACGCGTGGGAGCGCTACCGCCACGCGACACATCTCTCGTCGGCGGAGCTGGGAGACGGCGAGGTGCTGGGCGGCCTCTACTTTCCCCGCATGCGCGGCGCCGCGAGCCCCACGGAGAAGAGCCGCAAGAAGCTGCGCGCGGCGGCGCTCGGCCTGCTGGGCCAGCTGTACGCCGGCGGTTTCCTAAACTCTGAGACAGGCGCCGCCGCCACCTCCTCTTCTACCTCCGCAGACGGGCCGTTGGGGGAGGACGAGGCGGCAGGCGACAGCATCGGGAAGCGCACACGGTGGACGTCTGATGGGGCTGCTGCGGAGTTACTACTACTTTGCGGAGGGCGTCGCGGAGGGGGAGGACGCGGTGGCGGCCGGCGGCCTCGGCTACCTCCACTCGCTCGGCCTCCTGCGGGACAACCGCCTCGACGCGGCTTTCATCGACTATCTGTATCAGAACAACAAGCCGACACGGCGGGGCGGCGGTGGTAATGGTGGTGGTGCCTACCCGGACGGTGTCCCGCTGCTCCCGCGCGACGCGCGCACGTCCGTGTCGGAGGCGGACTACGCGCACGCGGCGCTGTGGTACCTCTTCAGCCGCACCCCCGAGTCGCTCTACAACCTGGCGACGCTGCTGCGCCACGGGAAGCTCGCCGCGCCCGTGTGGCCGTCGGTGCCGGACGCGGCTCTCGGCCTGCGGGAGGAGACACTGCACGCCGTCCGGCGGGTGCCGCCGCCGTCGCCGCCGCTGCTGACGTGGGAGGCCGCGCACGCGCTCGCCCTCTACCGCCTCGCCGCCGCCCGCGGGAGCCTCCTGGCGCACTACGCTGTCGGCGAGATGCACCACAGCTTCATGCCCGCCCTCACCGACGTTGCCGCTGCCGCCGCCGCCGTCGCTGCCGCCGCGAAGGGCAGTGGGACGGACGGCACCGGTATCGCGCTGGCCGCGGAGGCGTCCCGTGCGCGCGCCGCCGCGCAGAGCGTGTGCGACGCGGCCGTCGGGCACTACCAGCGCGTCGCGCGCCACGGCAGCTGGAATGCGGTGTCGTCGTCGTCGCCGCGCGGTGGTGCTAACGGGGGCGGGGCGGCGGCTGCGGCGGAGGTGCCGGCGGTGGCGCAGCTGCTGGATCTGCTGCTGCGCGCGGACCTTGGCGACGAGGCGGCGCTGGAGCGCGCGGCGACGGCGCTGGACGCGGACCTGCCGGCCGGCGACCCGACCCTCGACGCCGTGGCGCCGCTCGCGGCCCTCGAGGTGGTCTACGAGAACGGACACGACGCGTTTCGGCACTTCCGCACGGGCGGCAAGGCGGAGGCGGCGGAGACGGCGGCGGCGGCGGGTGCCTCGGCCCCCGCGGGGCGCGGCCGCGATGGCGACAGGGAGAGCTCCCACAGAAAGAGCCAACGCGGGGTGCTCTCGTCTGTTCTTGTACATGTGCTCTCGCGCCTGCCCTTCTTCTCCCGCTTTCTGGCTTCGGACACGGCGGGCGACTACCCCCCTTCGTCGTCATCAGCGGCTGCGGCGCCGCATCGCTACTCCATCTTCAGCGATGTCTTCAACAGCCGAGCCGTCGCCCCCGCCACCCCGCCACCGCCCAGGGAGAGTCCCGACAGCTTCGTCGACATCAACGGTGTTGCCTTTCCGGACGCCCGGGGCGGCAAGGACGGCGAGGCCGAGAAGGAGGCCGCACGGTACCCATACAGCATGAGCGACGTCATCCGCGTGTTTGAGAGGCGCATGAATGGCAACACAGTGTTCGTGCTGTGGGAGCAGCCGAACCCAAGGTACCAGCACACGAGTCGCCTGCTCGCCCGCATGCGCCGCAACCGCTGGCGCCGCCGACGGAGGGCCCAACAGGCGTCTGCCACATCGGACAACAACAACGACGGCGACGGCGCCGAAAGCGACGGTGACGCAGCGCGCACAACGGCAGAAGGCGCCGCCAAGGGGGTCAACAGTCTAACGAGCACGGACATTATAGAGGAGATGCAGTACGCGTCGCTGCAGCGGCGCCTCGCCAACGCCCGCCGGCGCCGGCTCCCGAGCGGTGACACCGCCTCCGCTGGTCAGGAGAATGAGAAGGAGGAAGAGGAAGAGGGGAGGCAGGCGTTTCTGGAGAGCCGGCCGACGCTGCTGCTGAACCAGTGGGAGGCGCCGCGGCGGCTCGCGCATAGCATGTGGCGGGAGCTGGCCCTCCGCCGCGGCAGCGCCCGCGCGCACTACCGGCTGGGCGACTATTACTACTACGAGCAGTACCGCCGCCGCCCCGCGCAGAGTGCCGCCGCCAGCGCGGCGCCCCCTACCGCCGACACCGGCGCGCGCCAGCACGAGCTGTACGAGGCGACGCTCATGACCGCCATCGACGGCGGCGGCACCATCGGCGGGACGTACAGCGGCGCTCTGCACGAGATGGCTGTCGACGACGCCCTCCTCCGGCGCGGCGACGAGACCGCCGACGCGGCGGCCGCGCTTGACCACCTCCGGCTCGCGTTTCAGCACTACAAGACGGCGGCCGACATGGGCCACGCGCGCGCCCTCTACGCCGTCGCCGTCATGTACCAGTGGGGCCTCACCGGCGCCCCGCCCGGCCGCGCGCGGCAGCGCCAGCAGCTCCTCCGCGAGCGCCGGCGACGGCGGCGGCAGCGGGAGCAGCGCGCCCCGTGGCTCGAGCTGGCGACGCAGCGCCGGACGCCCGCACTCGCACCCGCCGCAAACCGGCATCCGCGACGACGCGGACGCCATTACCCGCGCCGGCAACGCGCACGACCAGCCCCTCACTCTGTTCGTCACGTACGGCACGTGGAGCGACGGCCGCGAGGGCGGCGGCAGCAGTGCGGCGGGGGCGGGGGCGGAGGCGGCGAAGGACCCGTGGGTGCTGTTCGCCTTCACCACGCGGGTGCGGCAGTACCTGTACCGCAGCAGCCCCCAGCACCTCGCCCACTCCGTCTTTTCCTTCTTCACATTCCCGCCGCCGGTCGTGAACAACAACAACCATAAGAACCGACACGGCGCCTCGCACTACCACTACAGCTCCACGCGCTTTCTGGCGGCGCTGCCACACGAGGGCGAGTACGACGAGGACAGCCCCGACGGCTCCGTGCGTCATCATCGTTATCGCGGCAATGCTAATGAGCGTGCGCGCCGCGGCGGCGGACACACCCCCTCCGCCCCCATCACTGAGTACTATGACTATCTCCCAGATTTGCCGCTGGCGAAGCGCTACTTTGACCTCCTCTCCACACGCGCCACGGCGGCGGGGGGCGGCGGCGGGGAGGCAGGCACCACCACCGCCGCCGCGGCGGAGCCCGGGCTCGCCTTCCTGGCGCGGGTGCACCTGTGGGTGCTGAACCTGCAGTACGCGTGGTCCTTCTTCCACCACCAGCGCTTCCACGGCTTCTGGAACCGCTACCAGCCGGCCTATCTCGCCAACGTGACCAACACCCTGGACGAGCTGGGCGAGGGCGTCGGCGGGGTGTCGGTGGCGGGTGAGCTGGCGGCGCCGCCCGAGTTCTCGCCGACGCGCACCGAGTACGAGTTCACGGCCCGCGACGCCGCCTACCGCGAGGTGCCTACACGCCCCTCGCAGCGGGAGGAGCGCATCAGCCGCGAGGGGGGCCTGTGGCTGCGCCGCCGCGCGGTGCCGCTGCCGCGCCTCTTTTCCCCGTTTCCGGGCCCGGCGCAGCTCCTGCGCATGCCTTTTGTCGCGAACCTCCGCAATCGCATCGGCGGCGGTGGTGATAGTGCAAGTGAGGGCCGCGAAGGCACCGCACCCAGCGCAGCCCCCGGCAGTTCTGACAGCGACAATGGTGGGAGCGACGACTCGCATCGCCCCCGCGACTCCCACGCGGACGGGAGAGACAAAAAGGCGAGCAGAAAGGCGGCGGCGGCGGCGGCGGCAGAACACACGTCGTCGCTGTACGGCGGCTACGCGGACCCGTACCACCGCGACGGCCACGTCCGCGTGCAGTTCTTCTCGCAGGCCGCCGACGACGCTCTAGAGCGGCACTACCGCCGCGCTTTCCTGCAGTCTGACAAGGCGGCCAAGATTGTGTCGTCCGCCGCCGCGGCGGAAGTGGAGGATGAAGAGGAGTCGCCATCGCCGTCGTCGTCCTCCTTCTCCCGGTGGCGCTCGTGGCTGTCGCTGTTTCCTGGGCGGAGGCACCACGCGAAAGCCACAGAGATGCTAGCGGGGGAAAGCGCACAACAGCCGCACGAACGACGCGAAGGCGAGCAAGACCCCGCGGGGGCGGCAGCGAGCGCGCAAAGCGGCTGGAGGAGAAGCTAGAGAAGGCGTGGCTGCAGGAGTGGCGCTGGCGGCAGTGGCGGTGGGCGCGGCCGGGTGGCTCGCAGCTGGTCCTGTTTGGTCACGTCTGGACGTACCAGGAGACGCAGTTCGGTATCCTCACGTACCTCTTTCTTGAAATGTGGCTCGCGCTCCTGTCGATGCTCGTGGTGCTGGCGTACCTCTTCATCGCCTTTTACTCTCCGTAGAGATGGAGAATGGAGAGGAGGTGAGCTTTGTTTTATTATTATTGTTATTATTTCTTCTCTTAGAAAAAATTCTAGCGGGAGGAAGAAAAAAAAAGGAAAGAAAGGACCAACAGCAGAGGAGGTGTTCAACGGATTGTCGTTGGCTTACTGTCGTGTTTTTACCGTCCACATCTACTTGCTGTGCTTTTTTTTTTTTTTTTTTGTCTTGCTTGGGCTTTATTGCGTGCGCTAGTGTGCGGTATGACGAATCAGACTCACTCCATTATTTTTATTCTAATATTTCACTCTGTTTTCTTCTTGTGCTTATCCTGCTTTACAACAACAAAAACACAACTAAATAGAAAAACAACAACAATCGTATCCATAAGCTTGATAAGGATATGTGTATGAGGGAGGAAAATCCTCGATTTGGGGTCGGTGGTTATAACACCGAAAAATTTCCGACGTTGACAGACGAAGAAGAGAGTTAGACGCGTTTGTTACGGTATATCTCTCTCAATTACCTTTGCCGTGTGGCCGCACACGTGACATATTTTGTTTTATTTTACTTTTCCAAGAAACAAAATGCCGACATTTCTCCACTCCTTTTTCTCTCTTATTATCCTTTTACTCATCATGACACGTTCAATCAGGAGATACGTATAGATCGCATCTAATATTCCTACCGTTCATTACTTTCACTTTCTTTTTCTTCTGTATTTCATTCTTGTATATAAAATACAGTCTCACTTATTTCGCCTCTTATCAAGATCAAGAGCGATTCTCTTAGCAGTACAATAGTACTCTTTTGTTTTCTATAGTGCATCTTTCCTTATCCATCGGAATAAACTTGTCATATTGTCATTCATCTTCCAATAAAGAAGAAGAAGAACCACAGTTCGTTACAGTCTAGTTTACAACAACAACGGCAACACCCCTAAAACTACAACAAGTTACTAAACTCCTCTTTCACCGTCACCCTCCCCTACCTATAGCACCATCGCTAGTCGCCATGCTGCGCTTCTCCCGCCGCTTTCTCTGCGCGGCGCCCAAACGGGACACGGAGCTCTTCGACCTCCTCATTGTCGGCGGCGGCCCGGCGGGCCTCGCGGCGGCGATCCACGCCAAGAACATGGAGAACAAGTACCGCGCCGCGCACCCCGAACACCTCCCTGCCCGAAATGCGTGTGGGCCTCATCGACAAGGGCAGCGACATTGGCGCGCACACGCTCTCCGGCGCCTGCATCGACCCGCGCGCGCTAAAAGAGCTGCTGCTGTTCCCGACGGTGGACGGCATGGCGCACACCAACGACAACAACGCGCGCTTCGACAAGCCTTGACGTGATGCAGAACGAGTGGTTCAAGTCGGCCCGCGCCGACCTCTTCACGGACGTTACGGCCGACGCCTTTTATCTGCTGCGCAATGAGCGGAGCGCGCTGCAGGTGCCGTGGCTGCCGCCGACGCTGCACAACCGCGGCAACTACATCACCTCCCTCGGGGCGCTGTGCGCGCGGCTCAAGGAGCTCGCGGAGGAGGTCGGCGTCGAGGTGTACCCGGGCTTCGCCGCCGCGGACGTCATCATTTCCGAGGGCGGAAGCGGCGGCGCGCGCGGGTGGAGGGGGTGCAGCTGCACGACATGGGCATCAACAAGAAGGGCGAGCGCACCGAGCAGTTCGAGCCCGGGATGCTCTTCCGCGCCAAGCAGACCCTCTTCGCCGAGGGCGCGCGCGGGTCGTGCACCAAGAAGCTCGAGCGCGCCTTCCAGCTGCGGGAGAAGAGCCCGTTTGCGGCGCCGGGCGGCGACGGCCGCAACTTCCAGCTCTACGGCCTCGGCGTCAAAGAGGTGTGGGAGATTCCCAAGGAGCGCTTTCCAGCGCGGCAGCGTGACGCACACCGTCGGGTGGCCGACGAGCGACGCGGAAGGGCACGAGAACACCTACGGCGGCGCCTTCCTCTACCAGTACCAGCACAAGCAGTCCGGCGGCGGCGAGACGTGCCTCGTCTCGTGCGGCTACGTGACCGGCCTCGACTATGTGAACCCCACCGTGCGGCCGTACATGGAGATGCAGAAGTGGAAGACGCACCCGCTCATCCGCCAGATCCTCCTCGGCGACGGCAGCGACGCCCAGAAGGGGGAGCCGCTCTACTACGGGGCGCGCGCGCTGGTCGAGGGCGGCCTCACGTCGCTGCCGAAGCTCACCTTCCCGGGCGGCGCGCTGGTCGGCGACACCGCCGGGTTCCTGAACCTCCCCAAGATCAAAGGCACGCACGCGGCGATGAAGAGCGGGATGCTCGCGGCGGAGGCCATGTTCGAGGACTACTTTACGACCGACAAGAACGCCGAGGAGGCGGACAAGGCGCAGTACGGCGTCGAGTGCGCCTCCTTCACCGACCGCTTCCGCGCGAGCTGGCTCTACCAGGAGCTGCACGAGGTGCGCAACGTGAAGCAGGCCTTCCACCGCAACTTTTACTTTGGCATGCTCTACGCCGGCGCCGCGACGACGGTGCTGCGCGGCCGCGAGCCCATGACGTGGGCGCACGAGCACGCCGACCACGAGAGCCTCAAGCCGCTCGCCGAGTGCAAGCCCCCGCGGCCCATCCCGTACCCGAAACCCGACGGCGTGCTCACTTTTGACTTGCTCACCAACCACGCGCGCAGCGGGACGGAGCACAACGCCGGACCAGCCGGCGCACCTCAAGCTCGCCGACCCGAGCGTCGCCACGGACGTCAACTTCAAAAAGTACGGCGGCCCTGAGGGCTACTACTGCCCCGCCGGCGTCTACGAGTTCGACCCCGAGACGGGCAAGCTCACCATCAACGCGCAGAACTGCCTCCACTGCAAGACCTGCGACATCAAGGACCCCACCCAGAACATCAACTGGTGCGTCCCCGAGGGCGGCGGCGGCCCCAACTACATGGGCGAGATGTAAGGCGGTCCATGAATAGAGAGAGAGGAGGGAGGGAGAGAGAGAAAACAGCTACTGTGGTGGGCTTTGGGGGGGGGGTTTTCTCTTTTCGCGCTACTGTAGTGTGTTAAAAAAAAAAAGGGAAAATCAATACAAACAGTTCGACACTTGCTGTTCCTCTAAAACCTCTACGCAAATTGGCTCCTAGCTAGCTAGCTCTTCTCTCCTCGACCTCTTCCCTTCTCTGTCTTGTTCCGTCTTGTTCCATCTCTTTTAGTTTTTTTTTTCCTTTACAAACTCTCATTTTCCTAAAGAGGCGCTGATATGCCCTTTTTACCTCACTTTTATTGTTTTTTCCTTTCTACTTTCATTCTATTTTTGATCTATTTTTTTTTTTTTAGTTATTTGCGACTCTACTAACAAAGACACCAACCGACATGCATTTTTTTCATTCGTTATCTTTCTCCCCTCCGAGGGTTGATTTGTGTGTGTTTGCGAAACAACATAACGGGTGTGTCTAGAAAACTTGTGCTCGTGCAATTATCTCCCTTATCTATTTCTCTCTCTCTCTTTTTGTTTTGTTTTTAATTTATCATTGTAGTTCCGTCTTTATCTTTCTTTTTTTTCCTCTCGCTCTTTTGTTTGCTCCCTCCGAACTGTCTCTTTTTTAGAGATCCCTGCCATTTCCCTTTTTACTTTTTATGATCACACACACATACACACATACAAATACACCCACTCTCTCTAATGAAAGCGAATAACAATCTATATAACGAAGAAGAAGAAAAGTTCACGATACACAACAGTTGTAAAAAAAAAAAAAGTAGAGGACAGGAATAGGAGAAGCTGGATAGCACCTCCTCTCTGGTTGCTACATTGTTCTCCTCTGGTTATTTTCATATGCCGGCTTCTCTCTCTCTCCTCCTTTCCTCACCGCATTCCCAATCACTCTCTACATAAATGCATTCGTGCACAGGGCTCTGTAAAGCCGACTGCATCTCTCCTACCCTTACCTCTATTTTTCTTCCCATTTCCGATTTCGTCATTGAGAAGAGAAATCGCCTCACCACCAAAAAAAAAAAAAAAGAAAAATGAAAGACGTACCCCATGAGTGGAACGACACACAGAGAGAGTGGGGCGCGGAGTGGAAGAAAGTAGAATGTAATCATAATAGACAGAAGTACTATTCCTGTCTTGTAATTGCGCGTTGTTAGAGTCGGTTCATCTTATAAAAAACGGTGCACGACCGACCTTTCGTAGAGGTTATTTATTACCACCACTGTTGCCTAGGACGGAAAGCACATGTACAGCTTCTTTTCGACACTCTTGTAAATCTGTCCCCTCTTTTCCTCTTCTGTTTGAAATGAACCCTACAAAGAAGAAGATAGAGGGAAACCGCACGGCATCTGTTTCCTCTCTCAACAACACACTCACATACACACACATCTACATTCCCACAGAAAGTAAAAAATAACAGACAAGGAAAGGATTCAAGCCTCTCTCTCTCTCCCGTGTCATGTCCTCCCTGCACTGCTTCTTCGGCTTGGAGCTGCCCGCCGACGGCACCGCCGCGACTCCGGTGCTGCCGCCCAAGACGAGTCTTGTCATCACGCAGTGCGCTGTGCACAGCGTCCCGGGGGTCCTCTCCTCCCCGGCGCCCTCCGCCGCCTCGGCCTCCGCCTCCCCTGTCGTCAAGGCTGCCGCCGACGCCAAGAAACAGAAACTAAATCAAAAGCAGCAAAAGCATCATACGGGGAAAGAGCACGAGGGGGGCGACGCGGGGCAGGACGAGGCGCGCGACACTGCTGGTTCCCTGAGTGTCGGCGTGACGGCGGCGACGCTGTACGTGCAGAGCCACGACCTCCCGCAGCGCATCGCCGTGTGCACGCTGTCCCTCACCGATAACCTCTTCTTCTGCCCCCTGCAGCTGCTCTTCTCCAAGCCCGTCTCCTTCTCACTCGTGCCGCACTACCCGACGAGTGCTAGTAGTATTAGTAGTAATAACAATCATAAGAGTGGGAAGAAGCGTCCCCGCGCGGCGGCGGAGGCGGAGGCGCGGCGGGAGGGGGAGGGGGAGGGTGCCGCCGCCCGCGCGCTGACGGTTCACCTCACAGGATACTATGAGAGCATAGAGGATGAAGACGAGGAGGACGAGGAGGAAGAGGACGGTAGTGAGGAGAGCGGCAGCGAATTCAACGAAGGCAACTAGGCGCGCGTAATCTTTCTCAAACACTTCTATTCTACCAGGCGTGAAGAAAGAAAGGAATTAAAAAAGAGAGAAGAAGAAGAAAACAAAAGAAAAACGGTCTCTCAGATAAGAAAGGAAGAAAGAAAGAAAAACGTGCACTTCAAAAGCTGCTCATCATCTTTGAAACTTTCAAAGTCTCTACCTCTTTGTGTAATAACCGGAATAAGAAGGAAGAGAACAAAGGCATGCTGTTCCAGATGGACAACCCGGACTTTTATCGTAAGAGGCGTGTAACACGGCTCCTGTCGGTATTAACTCAAATTTATCTCCCATCTTTTGTTTTAAATCATCGCTTAAGCAAATAAACATGAAATGGTGTTTCCTCTTTCACACAAACACACATACCTACAACGACACCAACAATAATATCAGCGACTAAATGAAGCGCAGTGAAGAGTAAGCGCGTCGCTTTCCAATCGTTAATTTGTTGTTTGCCCTCTTACAATCTGTGTGCTGCTATCTTCTTCTTCTCTGTCTCTCTCTCTCCTCTCCATTTTCTGCACTATTCCCTATTCCTGGACGCTCTGATAGCGTCTGCGCCGTTCTCTGTTCGCATTTTCCTTTTGCGCCATCATGCCATTGCTGCGATTGAATAATGGAATCATGTTAACTCTTTTTTTCTCACCGTTCCATTCCTCTCACTATTCCTCCCTCCTTTTCGTAGAACACGATCTTTAGAGCTATTTCCCCATACTCTCCCACTTCTCTTTTTTTCAGTTTTATTTTCCTCCTCATCCGTTTCTTATCGTTTTTTTTCTCTTCTTTTTGTTTAGCTTTGCTTTGTTTTCATCGGTAGCAACTTCCGAAAACACACAGCACACACACACAAGAAAAAGAAAGACAGAACGACAAGTTTGAAAAACCGCGGACTAGAACTGTAAAAAAAAAAAATCCCGCTCTCTAACATTAGATTAATATTTCTCTTTATTCTTATTATTATTACTATTCATTTTATCCTCTAAACCCGTGCACACATTGTTGATCTTTCAACAACAGCATCATTACTACATTATTATATTCTTCCCCGCACCACTTAAGTCTAATACAATACATACTCTGTAGTATAAAATTTGTCAATTTTATTCTCAGACAAATAGGTTCTTCTGTTGTATCCAATAACACTATTTTATTTTTGAAAAATTGAAGAATAAAAAACTTTCAATTTCTATTTTTCCATTTGTACACCCACCCACCCACACACACGTCGCAGCAGATATACATACATACATACATTCTCTTGCACACATTCACCCCCATTCCCCTTTTTTTCTTTCAAACTCGACTTGTACCCACTCGTCGTGTTATCAAACCGTAAATCATTACACGCACACACACACACACACACACATACTAATACACTAATACACTAATACATTACTACTTCTCACACATTTCTCTCTCCCTCTCCCTCTCTCTCTCTCTTTCTCTTTCTCTCACACACACACTCACACCTACCCCCCACACCTCCCAATGAGCCGCACGCCTACCGCCGCCAGCGGCCGCACCCCCGCGACGACGCCGCGGCCGGAGCTGATGGACGACGACACGATGCACGAGAAGGCCGCGGAGCTGGAGGAGCGCCTCGACACGCTGCTCGACCGCCACTCGCAGGAGGCGCAGATCGCCGACCGCAAGCGCCGCGCCGCCGAGTTCATGGCCGCCGAGGAGGCGCGCCGCAAGGCCGAGCGCGCGGAGGCGGACAAGGAGCGCGCGGCGCAGAAGGCGGCCGCGGCGGCGGAGGCGGCGGCCAAGCGGGAGGCCGAGGCACAGAGGCGCAAGGAGGCCGCCGCCCAGCGCGCCGCCGCCGCCGCCGCGGCGGCTGCCGAGCGCGAGGCGAAGCTGGGCGCCGCCGGCAAGGCGGACGCGGACAAGAAGAAGGCCGAGGCGGAGCAAAAGGCGGCTGCGGCTAAGGAAGAGGCGGAAAAGAAGAAGGCGGAGGAGGAAAAGAAGAAGGCCGAGGCCGCCGCCGCCGCCGCCAAGGCTGCTGAGGAGGAGGAAGAAGAAGAAGGCCGCCGCTGCCAAGGCTGAGGCAGAGAAGAAGGCAGCGGAGGAGAAGAAGAAGGCCGAGGCTGCCGCCGCTGCCGCTGCCAAGAAGGCGGAGGAGGAAAAGAAGAAGGCGGAGGCGGCTGCTGCCAAGGCTGCCGAAGAGGAGAAGAAAAAGGCCGCCGCCGCCGCTGCCGCCGCCAAGGCCGAGGCGGAGAAGAAGGCAGCGGAGGAAAAGAAGGCCGCTGCTGCTAAGGCTGAGGCAGAAAAAAAGGCAGCTGCGGAGGCTGCCGCCGCTGCCAAGAAGGCGGAAGAAGAGAAGAAGAAGGCGGAGGCTGCCGCCGCCAAGGCTGCCGAGGAGGAGGAAAAGAAGAAGGCGGAGGTGGTGGCGGAGGCGGCGCGCCGCCGCTCCGTCCAGTTCGATCTCCCCTCCACCGGTGACGAAAACAACAACGACAACAACAACAACAACAACAACAACGACAGCAGCAACAGCAACAATACCAGCAGCAACGGCCGCAGTAACAACGGCCGCCGCCGCAGCCGCAAGTCCATCGACTTCACCGCGCCGTGGTTCGAGAAGGGCAGCAAGAGCAACAACACCAGCCGCCGCGCCAGCCGCGGTGTAAAGGAAAGCATGTGAGAAAAGGAAAGAAAAAAGGAAGAGAGGGAAAGAGCGAGTAGAATAGAGTAAAAAATAAATGATAAATTTAGCGCCTTCAACGTAGATGTGTGCTACTGCACGTCCTTTGTATAGGCTGTAGCTTATACGTTAGCCAGTCAACTGATCGCCGGATTTCTTTGGATTGGGGAAAAAAAACATTAGATATTTTCTAGAAAGGAACTACACGTAAAGCTGGTCATCAAATATTGATAAGAAATGATGATCTGGACACAGAAGTAGAAGCAAAATCTATTTAAAGAAAAAGTATCATTTCGACTCTTTTTCCTTTTACCTTCTGTGCTCTTTGGTGTCTCCTCCTCCACTTAGTTGACGATTCATTTTTTTTTTTTTTAATCATCTCTTTTCCCCTCTCTTTCTCTTTCTCTCTTTCTTTCTTTCTTTCTTTCTCTCTCTCTCTCTCTCTCTCTCTCTCTTATTTCTCTCTTTCTTATATCTCTCTCCTCTTGCCAGTGAAAGTGTCATTCTCTCCCCACTCCGCAGCGAGACGGAGAGGTAGAGGAGGAAAAAAAAAGTACCAACACATTTGAAAGAGAGAGAGAAAAAAATAAACACAGAGAGAATAACTCTTAGAAACGCAATGTTAACTAGTTTTCTTCTTTGAAGAGAAAAGAAAGAAGTCCCAAAGGGCAATTATTAATATTCGCTAATTCTGCATTTTAAACGGTTTCAGTTGCACCTGTGAGATACTCTATGGCGCTTACGCGCGCGCCGACTTACACAATTCTCTACTTCTTTCCATGTTTTGTTTTTGTTTTACATACCACTTGCAACACCTCAACGATGTTTTCTTTTTCTTTTTTCCTTTTTCAACCCCAATAATTTCAAATCTCTATTTAAAGCTATTATATTGCGCTACTCTCCCCTCCCCTCCCCAACTTCCCGTTTTGTCCTGTTCAACCAAAGATCTCCATCAATCTTTCTCGTTTTTATTTTTTCCTATTATTCAGTTGTTTATTTAATGACTTCTATTTCTGCCGCTTCACTTTGGTCAGCTGTAGATAACCCTAGTTAAACGGCAGCTGTTCAATAAGGAACCCATTACACCATTTTATTTCATTCTTACTCATTCAATGACATTTGGAAAGAAAAAGTAGGGGAAAGGTTCAAGAAAGGAGGAAAGAAGACACGATCAGCGTCATCTCGTGATGGGCGCTATGCTGCCTGTGTCACTCACATGTTCTTTCTCTCTCTGCCTCTTTGTGTGTCTACCAATCCTATAATTTGAATGGTAGTCACCCGACGAAACCTTACTTCCTACGCGCGCTCTCATTCTTGTTGCTCTGCTCAGCATGTTGTTTTTGCTCAACACACCACACGTGTACTCATTAACGTTACTGCACAGATGATGCATGACTATGTGTTTCTCTCTCTCTCGCGATTAGTGCTCTACTCACTGCGACATTCATTGCCCTCCTTTGAACTGATTATCTGAACGAGCTACAAACCGCACCTGACTTACCGCTTTTCCCCATATTTTATCCTCTCCAGTAAAAGCCGCTCTAAGTACCCTCATTGTTTAGCACTAGCCCACCCCCACTTGTGTGTAACAACAGTAACAATAACAACAATCACAACTATCACAACACACATCCACACACACACACACAGCGCATAGCGCCGCCGTCATTATAATGGTGCTACCCGTGTACTGGCGTCGCTGACGGTGCCGTCTGTGGTGAAGAGCACCGCCCATCACCACAGCAATAATCACCACCACAGCGAGAAGGGCGGCCGCAGCCACTCCGGCGCGGCCGGCACAGCGACCCACGTCCTGCCACTCCCCTACGCGGTAGGCGAGAGCACGCTGCAGCTCTCCGGCATTCACCTCAAGATAGTCCCTCCCCCGGGGCCGCCGCCGGGGCCGCCTCCGCCTCTTCCTCTTCCTCCGCCTCCGCCGCTGCCCACTCTCTGCAGCGCCCGCGCGCGGGTGGCTCTGGGCGGCGCAACCCTTTTGCCAGCGGCAGCGCCAGCAGTGGCGGCAACAAGAAGGGCGGTGCTGATGACGGCACCGCAGACAGGGAGACGGAGACAGAGGCGGCGGCGGCGGCGGCGGTGGTGATCAACACGCAGGGAAAAGACAAGTCGGCGGAGGCGGAGCAGTCTGACGCGTCGCCGCCGGCGGTGCCGTTTGTGGTGGTGGTGACGGCGTGCGTGTCGGCGCCGCGAGACCTCACGAGCAGCGAGAGCCTCTCCCGCCGCGACGGGGGCCGCAAAGAATTCTGCCTCGCCGTCGTCCCTTTCAACATCTTCCCGTCGCCGATGGCCTCCGCCGCGCTGCCCACACTCCCCACACTCCCCACACTCGCCGCCCCCACTATGTCTGGCGCGAATGCGCACAAGAAGGGGAAAGACCACCACGGGGCGCCGCAGCAGCAGCAGCAGACAGCACGGAGTAATATCGGCAACAACAAGAATAGCAATAGTAATGGTAGCAAGAGTAGTGGTAACGACGCCCCTGTTACGGTGGTGCGCGGCGGATCGCCTGTCGATGTCTTCGTCAAAACCGATCTGCGCGTGCAGGTGGAGAGGCTCTCCCTACGAGTCACCATCGTCCCCGCAGACCGCTACGGCGCTTTTCTCGCCGCCGCCGCTGCAGCAGCTGCCAGCAGCAACAATAACAATAACAACAATAACACTGGTAATGATAACAGTAGTAGCGACAATGGCGGCGGCGCGCGGCGCGAGTGGCAGTTTGGGCGCAAGCGGCGTCGACCGTCGTCCGCGGGCGTCGGCGGCGGCAGCGGCGGCAGCGGCGCATTTGTCGAGCTTGGCGGCCGCCAGCTGTCACTCGCCGGGCGCCGCGACTGCGGGCTGACGGTGACGGCGTGCGGCGCCATCTCCCTTCTCGTGTGAGCAGAGCCAAAGCGGAGGGAAAATACACACACACACACACAAGTACAACAATAAAAAAAAAAAAACAAGCGGGCGAGGAGAGGCGACACAAGTTGTAGCGGTGTGAGCACAACAGTGGTGGTGATGTGAGGGTGGGAGAGAGCGCACGCTGCGCTGCGAGTTACCTAGGGGGCAAATAAGAAATAAGGGAAAGACTCAATGAAGAAGAGATGGAGGAAGCAAAGTCAACTGAAGTTGTGAATCATTTGCCTTATCTGCCCTCACCCCCGTTTTCTCTCTCTCTCTTCTCTCTCTCTCTTCTCTCTCGTTTCTCGCGTTTGCTTTACTGTCCCATGCCACGCCCTCGCGTGCACACGGCACAGACATCTGTTTTCACTTCAATTAAGACAAAAATGTGAGAAGTCTGCAGGTACGCCACAACAGATACCACACAACCACACATTAAAAAAACCGCAGAAAAAGATTTGAACTAATTAAATAATCGATTAAAAGTCGTCTGCTTTTCGATCAGGAAACGAGATGGTCTTTGTTTCTCACCTTTCCATCATTTCAATACACAAACGCTTAATTCCGACTGTTGAACATTTCCTGCTCTTCTACAAATAGTGAGAGGAAAAAAGGAAGGAAGAATAAACACATATCATCTACTAACCGCTGCTTTTCCGTGTCTGTGAATCTTTCACTATTTGTTCCTTTTTGAACGCAACGGAGCACTGACGGCAATGCATATACTTAACTTGGCCGGTTTCCCTGCCTCACTTGGCGGAACGAAACGAGGAAACGATGTTGTCTTTTGTCATTTCTTATTGTCAATTTCTCCCCTCCCCAGCGCAGCCGTTACTTTTAGTACGCGTTGTATGCGTAGTCTTTCCGTCCTCTGCGTTCGTTCTTCCCTCCTCCACCATTTTCGTGTATTCCCCCTCTTTTCCTACTCTCCTTCTCCTCTCTCTCCCAGAGAAAAGCATCGAAAAAAAAAAACTTAATACATCATCGCGGTGCGTTCCTCTGAAACGGGGAGAAGAAGCAGAAAGAAGAAAAGAACTCCAGTCAAAGGGGTGCAGAGGCTGCTCAACGTATTAGACTGCTAGAACAGTACATATCACCGCTCGGCGCTATTCCACTCTTACTCTCTAGACAAAATATCCCTTAACCCCCCCCCCCTGCTCCTCTGACACACACACACACACATTCTCTCTCTCTCTCTCTCTCTCTCTCTCTCTCTCTCTCTCTCTCTCTCTTCCTTCCCCTTATTCGCTCTCGCATGACCGACTCCCCGTCCCCCGCGCGCGCGCAGACGCTCGACCTCGGCGTGATGCCGCGCGAGGAGCTGGTGCAGCTAGCGCAGGAGATGGCCGCGAAGATCAAAGCAAAGAACGCCCGCATCAGGGAGCTGGAGGCGCAGCATCAACAGCAGCAGCAGCAGCTTGGGGACGGTGTTGAGCGCGAGCGGAGTGCGGTGCGGCTGCGGCTGCGGAGGCGGCGCGGCGGAGGCCAGGACGGCACTGACGATGGCGCAGCGCGAGCTGGAGCAGGAGCGCATCGACTTCGCGACTCGCCTCTCGGCGCTGGAGGAGGAGCTGCGCGTCAGTCGGGCGGAGACAGCCGCCGCCCGCGCTGAGCTTCAGAAGCAGCAGCAGGAGAGAGATGAAATGCGCGGCTCCGCTGCCGAGGGCCAGGAGGCGGCGGTCGCGGCGGAGGTGCAGCGCCAGATGGCGCAATGGAAGGCCAAAGTGCAGGAGGCGCTTACACGCGAGCGCAACGCCGCTGAAGACCTTCGTGGGCAAGTCGCTGAGCTCACGCAACAAGTGCAAGGGAAGGCGGAGCTGGAGGCGCAGGTTGCGGCGCTGACTAAGCAGGTACAGGACGGCGAGACATACGCACAGCAGCAGAGCGCGGCGCGCGTGACGGAGCTGGAGGCGCAGGTTGCGGCGCTGACGAGCAGGTGCAGGACGCCGAGACACACGCACAGCAGCAGAGCGCGGCGCGCGTGACGGAGCTGGAGGCGCAGGTTGCGGCGCTGACGGAGCAGGCGCAGCACGCCGAGACACACGCACAGCAGCAGAGCGCGGCGCGCGTGGCGGAGATGGAGGCGCAGGTGGCGACGCTGACTAAGCAGGTGCAGGACGCCGAGACACACGCACAGCAGCAGAGCGCGGCGCGCGTGGCGGAGATGGAGGCGCAGGTGGCGACGCTGACTAAGCAGGTGCAGGACGCCGAGACACACGCACAGCAGCAGAGCGCGGCGCGCGTGACGGAGCTGGAGGCGCAGGTTGCGGCGCTGACTACGCAGGTGCAGGACGCCGAGACACACGCACAGCAGCAGAGCGCGGCGCGCGTGGCGGAGCTGGAGGCGCAGGTTGCGGCGCTGACGGAGCAGGTACAGGACGCCGAGACACACGCACAGCAGCAGAGCGCGGCGCGCGTGACGGAGCTGGAGGCGCAGGTTGCGGCGCTGACTACGCAGGTGCAGGACGCCGAGACACACGCACAGCAGCAGAGCGCGGCGCGCGTGGCGGAGCTGGAGGCGCAGGTTGCGGCGCTGACGGAGCAGGTACAGGACGCCGAGACACACGCACAGCAGCAGAGCGCGGCGCGCGCGTGAGCGGAGCATGGAGCAGCGCAGGGTGCGCGGCTGCTGACGGAGCAGGTGCAGGACGCCCGAAGCAAATCAGTCCAGGGGAGACGGCGCTAGCCCGCTGGCCGACACACTGTCCCTCCGTCGGCAGCTAGCGCGAAGCCACAAGTGCGCTGCTGTCACTCCGCGCCGCCGCCGCCGCGAAGGATGAGATTATCGCGGAACTGATTAACTCGCAGCGTCAAACCGCCGAGTGGGTACGGCTGTGCAGAGAAGAGGAGCGGCGTGGCATCTGAACTGCTCCTGCTGTGTACCACTAGGCGCTATGTATCCTTTCTGTATCCTTTTTTTTTTGTCTTTGGACATTTGCTCCTTTCATTTCGTTCGCTGTCGTAGCGGCCTGGTGTGACACAGACTCTTACAATCAGCCTCTTTCTGCCTGAACGTCGACCGTCTTTAAATTGTCTATTTTTCACTGATGCGCTGCCTTGTTGGCAATGCTGTTTGTCTTCTGGGACTCTTTATACTCCACATACTCACACACCTGCTGTTCTGCTCTTCTTTTCTACTTCATCTCCGCTGACGCTTCTGTTCTTTGCGTTCTCCTATTCTACTTCTCTGTTTTCATCTTTCCCCTTCACTTTCTCTCTTCCTCTCCTCTTTTCATGTTTCTCTGTTTACCGATTTTTGCTCCTTTTGCTTGCTTATTGCATTTTTCTTCTCAATTCCCTATGATAGATATGAGGGACAGCAAATGAACTTTCGGTGTCGCCGGTTGCGGTGGCTGACTCGACTAGTGTGCTCTTACTGATTTTCCGATAAGCATGACATCTTAATTAAATTAAATAAGACTAGAAAGGAAAAGCCCGAGTTGAGCGAGCGCGTTTCCGCGGCTCCACTGATGATGATATCATGTTGCTTCTTTTCGAGCTTTTCTTTCTTCCTCGCGCCTTCCCAAATGCCTCTCTTCTCCTCTCTCACCACTATTCGACTCACACCAATACCTAAACACACACTTCACCCCTCACCAACAACTTCTGTTTTCTAGGTTTTAACGCTCCCCACTCCCCAAACTCTTTCCCTTTTTGCTTCCAAACCCCCACTTTTATTTAGTTTTTCTTTTCTTCTTTGCTCTCCTCCCTCTCTTTCCCTCTCTCTGTCTCTTTTCCTTCGAAAGAGTTTTTTTTTTGCTCTCTCTTACTGTAGCCTTCTTGCACCCCTCAAGTCCATTTTCGCGGTCAAATTTTACTTTTACTTTTTTGTTTTTCAAAGTAAAGTAAAGAACCACAAGAAAAATTAAAGAAAGAACTAGTAAGTTAGTGCTACTAATTTCTTCGACATCCTTCCCTGCTTTCCGTTCCTCTTTCTCACTGCCTTTTTCTGTATTTTCTTTTTCCTTCTCCATCTCCATTCCCATATTTGCTTTTTTTTCCTTCTTCCATCCCTCTTTTCTCCCACTTTTTTTTTTCATCCTTCTTTTACTTTGCATAACTGCTCTGAATATCTTCATAGTTGGCTTGCTTTCACATCTCCTGACGCGCACTCTTCATTCATTTCGGCTCTTCTTTTCCATCCCAAGGAAAAGAAAGAAAGAAAGAAAGAAAGAAAGCAGCGACCTTCAAGAAGACTCGCAGTTATATATAACATCTCAGCATATCATACAACAGCTCAACACAGCGCTATATATCTTTTGTTTTCAAAACTGAAAAAAAAAACAACAAAATTTGAGAACAACACTCTTTTCCAAAAAGGAAAACAAAAACGGATAAAAACCACAGTTGCTGACTGAAATAACAACAGAATCTATTTTTTAAAATAATATTTTCTATTTATTTCACCTTTGCGGCAACAATTTCCTTTCTGTTTTCCACTATCTTACTATTTCATTTAAAAAAAATATCCATTATAGGAGTATTTTGCTTCTTTATTTTACTATTCTTACTGTTGTTAAGAAAAGGAAAAGAAATCTCTCAAAAACCCAAGTTCATACAATAAGAAAGAACAGAAGAATACTTTATCAGTTGTACCTCTCCCTTTTCTTTTATTCTCTATCTGCTTCCTCTTACTTTTCATCCGAGAATCAAACCTATTGAAGTACTTCTCAAACAACTAAAACCACCGTTGAAAACGACTTTTGTTTTGTTTTAGCTTTTCTTTTCTTTTATTTTATCTCCTCCGTCTCCCATTTATTCAACACTTCTGTATATATCTATATATCTTTCTATCTCGCTATTCCATTCTCGTTCTACCTTTTTATATCTTTTTTTAGTTGCCTTCTGATCTTGAATAGTCAGTGAGATACAACGAATAAACAGTTTGAAAGAGAAAGTTCTACGCCTTTGTTTTTGGTGCTAAACTTTCTCCTTTTCAACTGCTTGTCGTACCTCTTTTTTCTATCTCTCCCCCTTGTTATTTTTTCCTATTTTCTATTTTCCAGTTTTCTTTTTTATTTGATATAATTCCCTCCGTTGGTATTTCATTCTCTCTCCCTCCCTCTCTATCTCTATTTCTCCCTCTCTATCGCTCTTTTTTTTCTCCTTCTCTTTTGTTGCATCGTTGCTCTTTCTTATTTCTGTAAAGGAGATAACGAAAAGAACAGCACTACCCATCTGATTCCTCATCTATTCAGATCTTCAATTATCCACGTAGACGATATCCGTTCCAAAGAAAACAAAAAGTATTAAACAATTTCAAACGGTTTGAAGACTAGACGTGAGAATCAAACAAAAAGAAACGTTTTGATAGAAAAAGGTACTTCCCAAGGAAGTCAAAACTACAAGTCGGAACAAGAGCAACATCACGTTATTCTTCTCCCCTTTTTATTCCACTCAACTTACGCTAAACTAAAGGGGAACCCTTCCTCTTCTCTCTCTCTCCTCTCTCTCTCTTTTCTTTTTTTTTTATTGCTACTCCTCTTTCGTTCTGATATCTGTTCTTCTGCGTCTGACTCCTCCGATTACGCCGCAGCACCTCAACAGACTGTCAAGACCCCAATACGACACAGCATCCCTGCTTGGATCACTCTACACTTTTATAACTCCAGTGACATACGTGAACCAGTGCGGCACCTTCGCCCCCAAAGCGAATACATATATATATAGAGAGCGTCTACTTCGATAACTGCTTCCGGAAAAGAAGCTAAAAAGAAGACGGATATCAACCACCACAACAGCAACCTAAACAACAACCACCACTTCATCACCAGTCTTAAGATGCCTCAGACGACGGACGTTGTTATCACTAGCGGCGGCGGCGCCCAGTCGCACGCGGTGCCGATGCACAACCCCGCGACCGCCAACGCCGTCGGGGCCGAAATCCAAAAAGACCTCGAGGACGTTTTCGCGCGCGCCAACGAGGGGATGCCGCTGTTCGAGAGGCTGGGCCGCGGCGAGGGCATCGCGCGCAGCCTCCGCACGGACCTCCGCAGCGGCGTGCGCAGCGAGACGGTGGAGCAGCGGCGCGAGGTGTTCGGCAAGAACGAGCTGCCGGAGGACCCGCCGCTGACGTTCTGGGACATCTACAAGGCGGCGTGGGACGACAGCATGATCCGGCTGCTGACGGCGGCGGCTGTGGTGTCGCTGATCCTGGGGCTGACGGTGCCGGAGCCCGGTGAGACGGAGGTGAACTACAAGACGGGGTGGATCGAGGGCTTCGCGATCATCGTGTCGGTGCTGATCGTGACGACGGTGTCGTCGGTGAACGACTACCGCAAGGAGCAGAAGTTCCACAAGCTGACGGAGGAGAACTCGGCGCAGCCGATCCGCGTGATCCGGGACGGGCGCGAGCAGGTGATCGACGTGACGGAGATCGTTGTGGGGGACCTGGTGAACCTGGCGCCGGGGCTGGTGACGCCGGTGGACGGCGTGTACGTGAGCGGGATGAGCGTGGTGATCGACGAGAGCAGCGTGACGGGCGAGAACGACCCGAAGAAGAAGAACGCGGAGCACCCGCTGATCCTGACGGGGACGGTCGTGAACACGGCGGAGGACGCGTTCATGCTGGCGTGCGCGGTTGGCGAGCGGTCGTTCGGCGGGAAGCTGCTGATGGAGTCGCGCGCGAGCGGCGGCCCGCGCCCGACGCCGCTGCAGGAGCGCCTCGACGACCTCGCGGAGCTCATCGGACGCGTCGGCCTCAGCGCCGCCGGCGGCCTCTTCGCCATTCTCTCTGTGATGCTCATTTACCGTCTCGCGACGCACAATCCAAAGGCGTCGTGGCAGCAGTTCCTCGACTACTTTCTGCTGTGCGTGGCGATTGTGGTGGTGGCGGTGCCGGAGGGTCTGCCGCTGGCGGTGACGATCGCGCTGGCGTACTCGCAGGGCAAGATGCACGACGACAACAACCAGGTGCGGCGGCTGCGCGCGTGCGAGACGATGGGCAACGCGACGCAGATCTGCAGCGACAAGACCGGCACGCTGACGCAGAACTCCATGAGCGTTGTGCAGGGCTACGTCGCGATGGACCGCTTCCGCGTCACGCACCCCGGCGACGTTCCCGAGAAGCTGACGTGCCTCGGCAAGGTCCCCGAGTCGGCCCGCACGCTTCTGCTGGAGGGCATCGCTATTAACAGCTCCAGCGAGAAGCAGGTTGCGCAGACCGACAGCGACGGCCACGCGTGCGCCCCGTACTGGCGGTGGGCGAACGACAAGGGTAACAAGACGGACAACGCGCTGCTGGACTTTGTGGACCGCGCGCTGCTGACGGAGGCGGACAAGACGAACACGGAGAGCCGCCCGCACCAGCGGCTGCGCGCGGCGGCGCACGAGCGCGGCTTCGCCATCTTCCCCTTCACCAGCGACCGCAAGCGCATGTCGGTGGTGGTGGTGGACGCGTCGGGCGAGGGCATGACGCACCACGTCAAGGGCGGCTCCGACCGCATCCTGCCGCTGTGCGATCGTTATGTCGCCGCGTCTGGCGAGGAGTTGGAGATGACCGCCGACATCCGCGACCTCATCACGGCGCAGCTCCGCAGCTTCGCCACGGACGCTAACCGCACCATCGGTGTCGCGTACAACAAGATGCCGGGGACGACCCTCCCCGAGGAGGAGCCGGAGGCGCCGCTGGTGTGGCTGGGGCTGCTCGGCATCCAGGACCCGCTGCGCCCGGAGGTCTCTGAGGCCGTTCGCAAGTGCCAGATGGCTGGCGTCACCGTGCGCATGTGCACCGGCGATAACATCGACACCGCCATCGCCATTTCCCGCCAATGCGGCATCTATAACAAGTCCAACGGTGACGTGGCGATGACCGGACAGGACTTCCGCAACCTCGTGTACGACGCGTACGGCGACGACGAGCGGATGGCGAAGTTCTGGCCGATCCTGGAGCGGATGACGGTGATGGCGCGGTCGCAGCCGCTGGACAAGCAGCTGCTTGTGCTGATGCTGATGACGCGCGGCGAGGTGGTGGCGGTGACCGGCGACGGCACCAACGACGCGCCGGCGCTGCGGCTGGCGAACGTGGGCTTCGTGATGCGCTCCGGCACCGACATCGCGGTGAAGTCCGCCGACATTGTGCTGCTGGACGACAACTTCCGGTCCGTGCAGCGCGCGGTGGTGTGGGGCCGGTGCGTGAACGACAACATCCGCAAGTTCCTGCAGCTGCAGCTGACGGTGAACTACGTGTCTGTTGCGCTGACGTTCATCGGGAGCATCCTGGTGGGCGGCGCGTCGTCGCCGCTGACGACGATCCAGCTGCTGTGGGTGAACCTGATCATGGACACGCTGGCGGCGCTGGCGCTGGCGACGGAGGAGCCGTCGGAGGAGTGCCTCAAGCGCGGCCCCGTCAGCCGCAAGGCCCCGCTCGTTTCTCACCGCATGCACCTCACCATTGGAGGCATCGCGGCCTTCCAGCTGCTGGTCGAACTTATCGCGCAGCTGACGGCCCACAAGTGGTTTGCCGATGACGTCGCCAAGGGCAGCCCCCGCCACCGCACCTTTGTGTTCAACCTCTTCGTGTGGGGCGCGCTCTTCCACATGTTCAACTGCCGCAAGCTCTATGAGGAGATCAATGTCTTTGAGGGCTTTGATCGCTCCAAGATGTTCCTCGGCATCATTGCCTTCTGTGCCGTCTTCCAGATCGTCGCCGTGCAGACTTTCGGGGATTTCATGGACGTGACGGCGCTGGGGTGGGCGGAGTGGGCCGCGAGCGTGCTGCTCATGTCGCTCTCCGTCCCCCTGTGCGCGGCGTTCCGGTGCATCACCATCACGGAGCCCGTCTTCCCCCGCGAGTTCGACGAGGAGAACATCGACGACGACGCCAAGGAGTATCTGCTGAAGCTCTCCAACGACGTCGAGGCGACCGCGGCGGCGCGCGCGGAGCAGCGCGGGGAGGCGCTCAGCAAGGCCGGCAAGGCCCGCGTGCTGGGGCTCTGGTACAAGGCCTTCGCCTCGCACGTGCAGTCGCGCCGCGTCGTCAACGCCTTCCGCCGCGCGCGCCTGGACCGCGACATGCACAACGCCGCCTCCAAGAACATCTACGGCCGCATGATCGAGGCCACCAACCAGAACACACACAACTAGGAGGTGCCAGGTGCGTGTGGTTGTGCGTGTGCGTGGGTGGTGGAGAGAGAGAGTGAGGCTAAGGGGAAAGAAAAGCTGAGGATAAACCGCGCTTGTGGTATATATATATGTAGCGGACGGCAGTTGGGAGACGTAGAGAAGAAGAAAATGACCCCAGTTATATCGAGTTGACTTTCAGGGTGCGGCGGGGAGCTGGGGAGAGGAAGAAGGCGGATGGAGTCGTCATTTCTTTCCTGTTCTTGTTGTCTCTCCTCCTTATTCTGTCTCTTGCGATGCGTTCGCCGTCATTTGCCGCTCCCGTGTCTCACACGTCTCTGTTCCGCTTCCTTGGAGCTTTCCATCCTTTCTTTTTTCTTTCTTCTTTTATTCTTCTCTCTTCTCTTCTCCTTTCCCCTTTTTGTTTTTTACTTTTACTCCTTTTCCTCTTTTGGAGATGTATCAAATCCTCCCCTTAATGCGAAGAGAACAAACTACTTATATATGCTTCAACAAGCACTATGTTTTGTTGAAATCGTTGCTATGTTTCTCTTCACATTTTATCAGACATTGTTTTAAGGAACAATTCCAATTTTTTTTTCTGTTCTTCCTCACCCACAGTCTTTATCAAGCTATTGTTACTTTCTTTTTCTTACCTCTTCCCCTTACTTTTATTTGTTACTCCTCATTATTCAATGACAACCGCACTTCTTTTTAAATAGCACTTTCCCTCCTTTTTTCTTTTGTATTTAATTGGGCAGTGTCGGGTGTCTTATTCCTTAAAAAAGGGAAAAAAGAAAAAAAATAATAATAGAAAAGAGAAATATAGCTGCACAAGTGTTATGTCATCGAAAGATTTCATGTCTACGGGGCTTTTTTTGTTCTTCTTTTTTTTTTTTTGCCTTCCCATATCGTCTTCCCGTTGCTCCAGAACTCTGGCTCCCAACTCCCGTTACATGAATATCCGACATTCCACTCATGAATACGTGATCGAGCTATTCAATCAAGTGCACAACTATTTCTCAGAAAAACACTATATGTAGTAATAACATTATCAATCTCTCTCCGATATCACTAGTGCAGAGCGATGTTGAAGACGAGATACGGTCAGAGCCTCTTTCTTTGTGTGAGTGTGTGAGTGTGTGTGTGTGTGTGCACCTGTATCGGCGTAGGGATGCGTCAGAGAGTAGACGCGCATATAGGAACCGAATGAAGAATCTAGAACGCTCATACCGAGTTTTTGTTTTTGCCTAGTCGTACATCATCGTGATTTCCTCCCTGATTATTATGCTCTCTCTCTCCCTTTTTCCCATTCTCTCACTCTCTCTGTCTACTCTTACTACTACTCTTACTACTACTACTACTACTTCCACTACTTAAGAGAACTAAGCTTTTTTTTTCTTTACACGCGTGTTTTAGTTTTTGCTTCTAAAAGCCAAGTAGTCCTCCCGCTTCTTTTCAAGCGGACACCCTTACCTACCTACCTAGAGGCGCCTACCCCCCGTACTCCCCAAAACTACCCCTCCGAATGCTCTCCCGCCTGCCCGTGCTGCCGGTGACGACCGACTCGCCTGCGATCGACGTCGACTACGAGCGCGAGAAGGGCTGCGTGAGCGCCGTCGTGCCCTTCCGCGTCGACCGCGTGCGTCTGTCGTACCCGGCCTACACCCACATCCTCGCGGCGGCGCGCGGCAGCAAGGTGACCGGCAACCTCTTCGGCGTGCAGATCGAGCACACGGTCGAGGTGGGCGACGTGCTGCCGACGCGCTACGTCTCGCGGCAGCCCAAGGAGGGCGAGGAGCAGCAGCGCGGCCGGCCGGAGCTCGAGGCCGTCCCCGACGACGCGTGGCGGGCGGTGCTGCACAAGGAGGAGCTCGACTCCAACGTCGTCGGCAAGTTCGTCGTGTGCAGCGGCACGCACAGCGACATTGTCTTTGGGGCCGACAACGTGAGTGCCGCGGCGGAGCTCTACGACAGCAGCCGCTCGCCGGTGCTCGTCTCCTACGACCCCTCCCGCACCGCGCTGCTGGGCCGCCCCGCGCTCAAGGCCTACACCCTCACGCCCGCCTATATCGCCCACCGCGCCGCCGTCGCCGCGCGCGACGCCGCCGGTGTGACGCGCGAGGAGGCCGCCGCGCTCGCCCGCGAGGGGGTGCTGCGGGAGGTCCCGGTGGAGGTGAACGTTGACGCGTACCATCAGATGGCGCTGCCGTCGGTCGTCGTGCGCCCCCTGCAGGACTGCGCCGAGACGGCGCTCAGCGAGGCGATGGCCGCCTACATGCAGTCGCTCCTCGCGAGCATCCGCCGCAACGCCGTCGACCTGGGCCGCCAGATGCACGGCGCCTACACCGCGACGCCGCCGCGCGTGGACGAAAAGGCGGTGCTGCTGCTGCAGCAGCTGCGCGAGCAGGGACAGATGCTCGAGTCTCTCTGCGACGGCGTGCTCGTCAACACGGCGCTCATCCGCGAGTTCTAATGGCGTGATGAGGGAGGGCGGCCGCGCAACTCTCTCTCCGCCTCTTTCTGCGCCTCTCTCTCTCTCTCTCTCTCTCTCTCTCGTTCTCGTTCTATCTGTATCTCTCTCTGCCGCCATGCCTATGTCTCTTGGCGCCTTGCCGCTCCTGCAGTGGTGCAAAGACTCGCGCAAGAGGAGGGATGTGTGTGTGGGGGGGGGGGAGAAAGAGAGGATGGTTTCTCTCGTTTATCCTTACAACGCCACCCCTTTTTGTGTTCTCTTGTGCGCAAGGAAACTATGAAATGAAATGAGATGGGATTGTGGGGAGGGGGGGGGGGGAGGAGGGAAAGAGTGAAGAACACCCCTGGATCTCTTCGTCGTTTGACTCCCCCCCCCCCTCATTCTCGCACTGCATCCCTCGGTATGCCGCTGCACCAGGCCAGGGTCGGGGAGCGTAGGAGTTGTTTGATGCGAAGACTGAAAGTGAAAATAAAGGAAGAAAGCACCTCAGTGACACGTTTGTCTAAGTCTAACAGGAATAAGAGAACCAGCATATAACTTAATGACAAGGAAAAAATGACCACACCTACGAAAGAAATATAGTACTAGTCTCGAAACGCAATGAAATAGTCCGTGCTTTCCTTTGTTCTCCGTATTTGTCACACTTCTCTTTTTTTCTTTCATCCGCCCAACGACGGCAGCACAGCCTCTTTTAGTTCTTCAGTCGTTGCTGTTAGCGCTTCCTCGTCCATCGCCACCCGTGTGTCGTTTACTCCACTAAATGCGCTTTTGCTGCCTTTTCCTTCCTTCTCTATCTTTTAACGCACACGCCCCGAGTTTTTTTTCTCCTTCATTAAACAATTACTATCTATATATTAACACTAATTACTTGTCCTTCCGACACCAATTAAAAAAAATAAAACAATAATGCACAAAACAATATGGTATTAAGTGATAAGTGATGTGTGGTGATTCGCGAACTTTTTGACTGACGGGGTGAAGGGGTTGGGGAGGAAAAGAAGAAAAAGAGAGAAATGACCCTCCTCCCCTCAGTCACAAAGGAGGATGCATGCGGTACGCTCACTAGTGTATCGCATCGGCAGTTCCGCTCACGCGTTTGTGCGTCTCACGTTCTCTCTCTTGTCACTGCTTTTGTAGAGAGAGAGAGAGTGTGTGTGTGTTTTCCGCTCTCTCCATTTGTATGGTGTCGAGCCACAGCGGGGAAACATAAATACACACCAAACCGAACACACTTGCAAGAGCTTGGGACAACATGCGAATGCCTTCATGATTATACTATGGTGCCTGCCTTAGCTTTCTATTCTACTGCATTCTTTTTCTTTCTTTCGCCTACGCCGTCTTCTTCACACTCGTAACGTACCTTGATGAAAACAACAATAACAACAACAGAAAAACCCCTAATAAAAGGAAATAAACTTTCCATTTTCTTTCTCTTTTTTCAAACCTTCTTCTTTATTCTTTGCCGCCACCTCTATTCGAAGTGCAGAAGAACGAAGGAGACAAGTAAGAAAAAATAAAAGAAAATAAACAATTACCTAACACCTCAAAACCCCACACAGCTTTTTTTTTTTCAAGTTGACTCCTCACAAATCTGTACATACGTGAGTGGTTAGTGAAATAAGAACCTTTTAGAACAACAATAATATCAACAGAAACAAATCACAATAAAACGAAAAGTCAGAAAGATTGTGAAAGTCCTTCTCATCCGGTACTCTCCTTTTTTTTTCCTTTTCTACCCTGTATTCCACATAGCATCATCGTAATTGAGACTTTAAGCTAAATTATCTCCAATTCCTTCATCTATTTTTTTTTAAAATTTGTTTCCTTTCCGATTCTACTCCGTTTTCCTTGTGTTTCTCACGTTTCACAGAAACATAAATCGACAACAAATAAGAACATAAAAAGAAAAACAAAAGTATAGTTATTTATAGTTCATCACCCCCACATCCTACTCTTCTCGCTGCACCACATAAACTTCATCGTCTATTTTCGTTGCGTAGAAGAAATCTTTTAACGTTTTGCTCCCTATTCATAGCACCTTAACGTTCAATCAACAAACAAACAAACAAATAAACAAATAAAGTGTGACCTCTTTTCACACAAAACCCCTTTTTCTCCTCAGGGCAACCCTTGTACACACATTCACACCCACACACAACACCCTCGTGGTAGGTACGTAAAAACACCGATATGCCCGGCAAGAAGAAGGGAGACGGCGCCGCCGCCGCCGCCGCCGCCGACGAGTCGGCCGCGCTGCTGACGAAGCAGACGAGCTACGGCGCGACTCCAGACAATGTCGAGGCCTTTGTGCGGGCGCAGAAGGCGGAGCTGGCGAGCTCCGTGCGCTCGCGCCGCGCCTCCTCCGCGGCTGTTCCCGTCAACCCCGGCGCCTCCGAGGTCGGCGGCGACATCCAGCAGAGCCTCGAGGACGTCTTCGCGCGCGCCAACGAGGGGATGCCGCTGTTCGAGAGGCTGGGCCGCGGCGAGGGCATCGCGCGCAGCCTCCGCACGGACCTCCGCAGCGGCGTGCGCAGCGAGACGGTGGAGCAGCGGCGCGAGGTGTTCGGCAAGAACGAGCTGCCGGAGGACCCGCCGCTGACGTTCTGGGACATCTACAAGGCGGCGTGGGACGACAGCATGATCCGGCTGCTGACGGCGGCGGCTGTGGTGTCGCTGATCCTGGGGCTGACGGTGCCGGAGCCCGGGGAGACGGAGGTGAACTACAAGACGGGGTGGATCGAGGGCTTCGCGATCATCGTGTCGGTGCTGATCGTGACGACGGTGTCGTCGGTGAACGACTACCGCAAGGAGCAGAAGTTCCACAAGCTGACGGAGGAGAACTCGGCGCAGCCGATCCGCGTGATCCGGGACGGGCGCGAGCAGGTGATCGACGTGACGGAGATCGTGGTGGGGGACCTGGTGAACCTGGCGCCGGGGCTGGTGACGCCGGTTGACGGCGTGTACGTGAGCGGGATGAGCGTGGTGATCGACGAGAGCAGCGTGACGGGCGAGAACGACCCGAAGAAGAAGAACGCGGAGCACCCGCTGATCCTGACGGGGACGGTGGTGAACACGGCGGAGGACGCGTTCATGCTGGCGTGCGCGGTGGGGGAGCGGTCGTTCGGCGGGAAGCTGCTGATGGAGTCGCGCGCGAGTGGCGGCCCGCGCCCGACGCCGCTGCAGGAGCGCCTCGACGACCTTGCGGAGCTCATCGGACGCGTTGGCCTCACGGCGGCGCTGCTTCTCTTCGTGGTGCTCGCGGGCATGGAGGTTATCCGCATGCTGCAGGGCGTCCCCACCACCGACGTGCGTCACTTCCTCGACTACTTTCTGCTGTGCGTGGCGATTGTGGTGGTGGCGGTGCCGGAGGGTCTGCCGCTGGCCGTGACGATCGCGCTGGCGTACTCACAGGGCAAGATGCACGACGACAACAACCAGGTGCGGCGGCTGCGCGCGTGCGAGACGATGGGCAACGCGACGCAGATCTGCAGCGACAAGACCGGCACGCTGACGCAGAACTCCATGAGCGTCGTGCAGGGTTTCGTGGGCATGTCGCACTTTGTGGTCAACCGCCCCGGCGACCTGCCGGAGCAGATCCCGCTGGACGGCCTGCAGGAGTCCTCTGTGCAGGTGCTGCTCGAGAGCATCGCTATTAACAGCTCCAGCGAGAAAACGGTGCAGACCACCAACAAGGAGGGCCACACGGTCGCCCCGTACTGGCAGTGGGCGAACGACAAGGGTAACAAGACGGACAACGCGCTGCTGGACTTTGTGGACCGCGCGCTGCTGACGGAGGCGGACAAGACGAACACGGAGAGCCGCCCGCACCAGCGGCTGCGCGCGGCGGCGCACGAGCGCGGCTTCGCCATCTTCCCCTTCACCAGCGACCGCAAGCGCATGTCGGTGGTGGTGGTGGACGCGTCGGGGGAGGGCATGACGCACCACGTCAAGGGCGGCTCCGACCGCATCCTGCCCCTGTGCGACCGCTACGTCAACGAGGCGGGCGACGAGGTGCCCCTCAAGGACGCTGACCGCGAGCGTATCATGGAGATGGTCCGCCGCCTCGCAAACGCCGCCAACCGCACCATCGGTGTCGCGTACAACAAGATGCCGGGGACGACCCTCCCCGAGGAGGAGCCGGAGGCGCCGCTGGTGTGGCTGGGCCTGCTCGGCATCCAGGACCCGCTGCGCCCGGAGGTCGCGGAGGCCGTGCGCAAGTGCCAGATGGCTGGCGTCACCGTGCGCATGTGCACCGGCGACAACCTGGACACGGCGGTGGCGATCTCCCGCCAGTGCGGCATCTTCAATCCCTTCTTTGGCGATATCGCGATGACCGGACAGGATTTCCGCAACCTCGTGTACGACGCGTACGGCGACGACGAGCGGATGGCGAAGTTCTGGCCGATCCTGGAGCGGATGACGGTGATGGCGCGGTCGCAGCCGCTGGACAAGCAGCTGCTTGTGCTGATGCTGATGACGCGCGGCGAGGTGGTGGCCGTGACCGGCGACGGCACCAACGACGCGCCGGCGCTGCGGCTGGCGAACGTGGGCTTCGTGATGCGCTCCGGCACCGACATCGCGGTGAAGTCCGCCGACATTGTGCTGCTGGACGACAACTTCCGGTCCGTGCAGCGCGCGGTGGTGTGGGGCCGGTGCGTGAACGACAACATTCGCAAGTTCCTGCAGCTGCAGCTGACGGTGAACTACGTGTCTGTTGCGCTGACGTTCATCGGGAGCATCCTGGTGGGCGGCGCGTCGTCGCCGCTGACGACGATCCAGCTGCTGTGGGTGAACCTGATCATGGACACGCTGGCGGCGCTGGCGCTGGCGACGGAGGAGCCGTCGGAGGAGTGCCTCAAGCGCGGCCCCGTCAGCCGCAAGGCCCCGCTGCTCTCCCACCGCATGCATCTCACCATCACCTCCGCCGCGGTGTACATGCTGGCCGCGACGCTCGTCGTGCAGGCGTACGGCAACACGTGGTTCATGGCCGGCGAGCGCGCCAGCGTGGCGCACCAGACGGTGGTCTTCAACATCTTTGTGCTGTGCACGCTCTTCCACATGTTCACCTGCCGCAAGCTTTACGAGGAGATGAACATCTTCGAGGGCATCGTGTCGCGCTCCAAGCCGTTCCTCGCCGTCGTCGGCTTCTGCTTCGCGTTTCAGATCGTCGCCGTGCAGACGTTCGGCAACTTTATGGACGTGACGCGCCTCAGCGGCGCGCAGTGGGCGCTGTGCGTGCTCGCCTCCGCCCCCGTGCTGCTCGTGGGCATGCTGTCGCGCCTCGTGCCGTGGGCGGAGCCGGTCTTTAGCAAGGAGTTCGACCCCGAGGCGGTCGACGAGGAGGCCAAGGCGATGCTGGTGAAGCTCGACGCCGCCGTCGCCCACGCGCAGGACGACCCGTCGCACCGCAGCGGCGAGTACCTCGAGGCCGCCCAGCGCCTGCGCGCGCGCGCGCTGTGGGGCAAGGTCCGCGGACACCACATCGCTGCCAACGGCATCGTCAAGGCCTTCCGCCGCGCGCGCGCCGAGGGCAATCACTCGTGAGAATGCGCATTGTGTCATGGGATGTGTGGGAAAGAGGAGAAGGAAAAAAAAAGAAATGTAGTGTTGAATAGAGGAGTGTAGGTTTGGGCAATTCCGCTTTCTTTTTGTCTGTGCTCATTTCTCCATTCTTTTCCTTCTCTCCTTTCTCATTCTCATTCTCATTCTTTTTTTTTTGTTGTTGTTTTACTTCCTTTTAAATTGATATCCGTTGACATGTTTTCTACACCTCTTTTATGCTCACTAGTGCCTTCCCATTTTCTTCTTTTTATTCCCTTTCACATCTCCTAATTCCATTGTTATTTCTTTTTCTTCCCTTTCTCTGTTTGACTCTTTCTTCCTCTTCTATTCGATAAACAACCCGTTTCTCCCTCTCCCTCTCTCTCTCTCTCTCTCTCTGTGTGTGTGTGTGCATGTGCCTCTTTCTCTCTCTTCGATAGTGATTTGTGCTTTCGCTTGATCTAATTTAGGCAGGTGCATTTTTACTTCTTCAATGTAGCGAGAGGGCAGGGAGAGAGAGAGCGAGAGAGTGAGATGGGTAAACATCAACGCAAAACTTGATTCGTTGTTTTTGTTTGGTCGGCAGACTTCAAACACTGATCTTTTTTTTCTCTCTCTTTCTTCCCTTTACGCGTTGACTTCTTTTTGCAAAACACCGTCTTTCTTTCCCCCTTTCAGATAGTTTGAGACCAACTTGTTGACCCATCGTTTGAGGGTTTTTGTGTAGCATCATTACTGAGTGAGATTCAGCGTACCCGAGTCCCTTGACAAGGAGATAAATTGGCAGGGGTAACACGAAGCGGAGGACTCGCCCCCCTCCCCCATCAAAAATATAAAGAAAGAATGAGGAAAAGAAAGTTGCGATAAGTCCTTTGCGGCGAATGCGATCCCCAAAAAGTGGTGTACACTACCAGCACCTCAACACAAGTGAAACAACGAAACAGAAGACATAATACGTTTTTCGTACTCCAAAAGTTCCGAAAATAACAAACATTCTTTTTTTTTTATTGTTCCAAAGAACAAAACAAAACCAGCAATATCGTATTTCATTCAAAGTTTTTCCTTCCAACAAGCAAACAAAACATATCATCTTTCATTCATTGACCTTTTACATCCACACTAACCATGCCTAATATATACACATGCATACTTAAAAAAGAAAACAGAAATGTATACACCACAGAAAAAGAGAAGTGGGAGGTAGCACAAGTGAGATCATCGAGAAGTTGTGCACTAACTGTACCAGTGTCAGGAGAGAAATGTCCGCTTTAGAACGTCGCCAGCCATCTGATGCTTGATGGTGCGATATCTCTCTTGCTTACGTAAAAGCTTCGTGTGACACTTGGTAACTCCAGCCGGCATCAGCAGCAACCACACACCCATGTAGTGTGCAGGGTGCGTGTTTTGCATTTTTTTCCAGCATGTTCTCTCTCCATCAACGCCCTGAAATGGCTACTGCTTTCATCTTTTGTTTTGAACTGCGTAAAATGAACCTCCCCAACCCAACACCGGCTCCTATCATCACCCTACTGCTGCTCCTCCTCCCCACCGTACATCTAGAGAGTTAATCTTATCATCAAAAGATTAAAAAAAATAAGCCCTATTTCGAGAAGAGCTGACGCATTCACATTTGCACGGACTATTCTTCTTTTATTCCTCTATTACTTAGCGTCCTCCATCATTCTACCCTCTTGTCGTTGCTTGCAACAGCAACAGTAGAAGAAGAAGAAAAAAAAAGAAAAAGAAAAGAGATAAGAAAAAAAAAAGAAAAAATGTTCCTGCGCATCCGCGGCAAAGGCGCGTGCCCTGAGAACTCGCAGGCGGCGCTGCTGCATCTTCGCGGCTTCAAGCACGCCAACCCGCCGACCCTCGCGTGCGCCCCGCCGCGCCACCGCCGCCGCCAGCGCAAGGCCGCTGAGGAGGAGCAGCAGCAGCTGAGCGGACACGGCGGCGGTCGCCGTACCGGTGGCGCCGCTCGCCGCCGAAATGGGTCCCCTCTTCTCCTTCTCGCACTTTGCCATTGGCATCGGCGCGCTGGAGCTTATCCAGGCCCAGCGCGCGCGGCTGCTGCGACTGCTGCTGCCCCCGTCCACGGAGAGGAGTGGCGACAACGACGGCGACGGCGCGGCGGCGGCGGCCCGCGCGCGGCAGCTGGCGGAGCTGGAGCTGATCGCGTGGAAGGAGGTGTGGAACGTCTTTGACATTGTCTATGACGAGGTGCCGTGCTTCCCCAAGAAACTCCCCGCAGCGTGGGCGGCGGAGTCCCGCGGGGTGCAGGAGGAAGAGGGTGACTTGCCGAGGGTGGTCGTGGGCGCCGCCGCCGCCGCGGACGGCAGCGCCGATCTGGTGGACGACTTTACTCTCGTGCAGCACAACCTGGCGGCGCTGTGCGGGCGCACCGTCGACGGCGCCGCCGCCATCGCGTCCCCGCAGTTCACACAGTTTCCCGAGAGTTTCGTCTTCGCCTCCTCGCTGGCGCGCCGCAACGCGCAGAATGTGTGTGTCTGCACGCACTATTTGGAGAAGGACCCCATTCCTCATGACAAGTGGGTCGCCACGTTTGAGCAGCTCCGCAGCGGCACCTACGCGAGTCAGCAGGGTTCGGCGACTGCGGCGGCGGCGCCTGGCGACACCAGCTCCGCCGCTCCCAGCAAGACAGCGTACATCGCCAAGAATAACGTCATGGTGATCGACGTGAGCGGTCTGCGCCCCGCCAAGCACGGCGGCAGCAGCGCTAGTGCACTCAGGCCGTTTGAGGTGGCGGAGAAGATCGCCGTGCACGTCGCGTGGGCCCTCGCGTTCCCCTGTGTGTGCGAGCAGCGCCAGTCAGAGGAGGCGGAGACAAAGACAGATACAAAGGCTGCGGCTGTGGCTGAGGTGGCCGTACAGCCTGCGTCGGCCGACGCCGCCGGTGGCGGCGCTGACACGGCGGAGATTCGCACGAGCAACAGCAGCAGCGGGGTGTCGTCGGTGCTGTCGGCGGCGCACGTGGTGGTGCGTTTGCCGTACCGCTATTTCCCCTCGTGGGAAACGCTGGAGGCGCTGAATGCGTCTGACAGCGCCGCTAAGAGTGATAAGGACAGCAACACTCCAGCCTCCGCCTCCTCTTCCTGGGCGCGCTGCGCGGAGGATCTGACGCAACTCCTCACTCAGCACGTGATGCTGACAGTCGAGGGCCTTTTGTTGGCTCTCAACAGCGCCAACAACAACAACAACAACAACACAGCGGCAGCGGCACTGACGACGCGGCAGTGCACTTCACCACCGCCCTCCCCTACGTTCACGTCATCGGCTCCGACGAGACCGAATTGGCGGAGACGCTGGAGGCGCTGTGCCACCCGTCCGCCGCCGCGGAGCATCACAACAACAATAACAACAGCAATGATAACAATAATAACAGTAGTAGCGTTGATGATAATCATGCGACCAAGGCCGCGGCGGAGACAGTCGCCATCTCCCCCCATGATCCCACAGATGATAACCCTCGGGACTCTGCTTCCGCTGCCGCCGCCACTGAGAGAGACCTGAGCGCTGTGTGGGTGTATGCGTGCGACGACGCCCCCGCGGCCGCCGACGCCGCCGATTTATACACGCGCGTCGGCCTCGCGCTCAACAACAACAACAATAATAACACCAATAGTGGAACAGGTGCTCCCCCCGTCTCGGTCGCGGTGCTGTCTGTTCCTGTGAAGGCGCTCATTGACGGCGGCGAGGAGCCGTGGGACCCCTACACCCTGCAGGAGCGGCAGCGCCTCAACTTCTGCCCGTGCTGCGGCGACTGCGGCGGCGGCGGCGGCGGGAGGAGATGGAGGGCGCGAGTGGCGGTCACGGGCATGGTCACGGGCACGGGCACGGGCACCACCACCACTGATAGTTTTATTTTGGCTGCGCTCGCCTTTGCGTTCACTCATTGATTTTGCTCTCTCTGCCTCCCCACTCTTTTTTTCCCTCTCTACGACAACAGCGTCATCAAAAAATAAAAATGAATAAATAAATAATAATCTTATTTCTTCATTGTCTCAAAAGTTTACCGCTTTTAATCAAAAGATCAATCGGAATCAATGAATAAAAAGCGACGTGCTGATGGTGTCACCAAAAAACGATTGTTATTTTTTTTTTTCCCATGCGCACGCCCAGCATGCTACTTGCTCTATACAATGAAAAATGTGATACGGACTCCGTTGTAATCTCTCTTCGCATCATAGTTGGTGCTGTATTGGAACGAACGTAATCTGAAACGAATGCCGTACGTCTCTCAACAGAATTGGCACAGTTGTATATATAAAAGAGCTCCATCCTCCACTTTTCCCTGTTTTCTCCCCCCCCCCCCCACACTCTCGTACATACTCACACTCGCACTTCCTTCGGCTTCTCTACAATACTCCCCAAATTGAAGAAAGGGACAGAGAGAATAAACAAGTCGATTTCATAAAGAAAACACACCTATTTTCTTCACAAAGTCAAGTAGGCACTGGCCTCTTTTTTTTCTTCTTTTTTTCTTTCTCTCTATTAGGAGTCACCTACATATTCTGTAGGTATTAGAGTCTTTTTTTTCTAAAAGCCTTTATATACGTATATTATTGTTTTTTTTTTTTTTTTGGCTTTCTATTTGTTTCATCTTTTTTCTCCTGCTTTTTTATTTTAACTTTCTGCTTCTTCCTATTTTTTTTTTTTTTTTTTTGCTCCATTGCTGTGTTTCCCGATAAAAAGAAACACAACACACAACATTATCAGTCTTTTCTTTTTTTTCTTTTTTTCCGTTTTAGTTATATTTTCCTTCGATCCGTTATCTCACCACTCTTTTCTGTACATTATATTTTCTGTGTGGTTTGTTTCGTTGTATATATATATACACACATATTTATAAAACGTAAACGCAAAATTGACGTCAAGAAGAAAAGTTCTTCATTAACAAGAGAGACACACACACAGACACACACACACACATCAACCAATATCAACCATATCAACAATAATAACAACCACCACCAGAGATGGCGATTGTCGACGCGAGCGAGCACGACGAGTATGTCCGGCGCTTCCACCTGCGGGAGCTGCTGGAGGAGTGGCTGGAGCGCGCGGCGGCGGAGCGCCCCGAGGACCCTTTCCAGTACCTGATCACGGAGGCGGAGGAGCAGCGGCGCGTCGGCGGCGGCATCGTGACGTGCCCGAACCGGTGGTGCGGCATGACGATGCTGGCGTCGACCTACGAGGCGCACAAGGAGACGTGCGACCGGGAGGAGAATTGGGTGCGCTGCGTGCGCTGCAACGAGCGGGTCGAGGTGTCGCGCCTGTCGCAGCACCGCGAGCACTGCCGCCTCGAGCGGTGCAACTACTGCGGGGAGATGGTGCTGCCCCGCATGCTGCCCCTGTGCCCGTACAAGCTCGTTCTCGAGGCGGAGCGCAACCGCCAGGCGCGCAAGTACCGCGACGCCCGCAAAGCCAACGGCACCTCCACCACCGCTGCCCCCTCCGGGGCCCTCGCAGGCGAGCAGGGGGCGGGCGGGGCAGGCACCGCCGCGCGGCCAACAACAACGGCGACGCCGGCAACGACAGCAGGACGACGCACAGCCACAACAGCAGCGTTGCGCCGACCGTCACGCTGGACGACAACCCGGCCTTCAACGCCAGCTACGGCGGCGACGCCTTTGCCTCGACGCTGCGCTCCGGCGGCCGCTCGCGCGCCAACTCCCGCGCGGGGTCGCGCGTCAACTCCCCGAGCCGCGCCGCCTCCATCGCGAGCCGGGTCAGCAACAACGCCAGCACCAATAACAACAATATTAACAATAACAATAACACAAGAGCCGCGATGGGCTCGCCGCCACCGCGCGCGCCAGCCGCGTGAACATCGACACTTCAGAGGGCGACAGCGGCGCCGCCGCCTCCTCTCGCCACTTTGGCGGCGCCGCCAGCATCTCCCTCAACGCCACCGCAACCACCAGCGGCGGCGGCGGCGGCGGCGGCGGCCGCAACCCCTTTGCCTCCACCATCGACCCGCGCGTTGCCGACATGCCGGCGAGCCACGAGCGCGCGGTGGGCGTGATGCAGCGGCTGTGGCGCCGCGTCGTGATTGGGCAGCGCTTCCGCGAGGCCGTCTTCCGCGGCGTGTTCCAGTCCATCGAGATCAGCCGCGAGAGCAAGGTCGGCACGGCGGAGAACGTCTTCACGAGTGAGGCCGCGCTGCGCCAGATGTCAATCAGCATGGCGGGTATGGGCGGCAGCATCAGCAGCGCCAGCAGCGGCAGCGGCGGCAACGGCAGCGCCGGCAACGGCCTCAACGCTGGCGGTAAAGGGCGCCGCGGGAGCGGCGGAGGGCTCGGCGCGGCCGCTGCAGCCGGCAGCAGAGGCGGCAGCCCCAGCGCCGGTGGGCTGCCCGGGGGCCCTCTCGCGGGCCTCACCGCCGCCGACGCGAGCACGCTGTCGCCCGAGGACGTCGGCGCGGCGGGCCTAATGGGCGCGGCTGGGGTGGCGGCTTCGCCAAGGCGCTGCAGGGGAGCGGCGGCGGTGGGCCGGCGGCGGGCGGCGGCGACGACGACGGCGGCGCCGCGCAGCCGCACGAGACATCGGTCGACGCCTTCGCCAACGCGAGCCGCATCCGGCAGCGGCGCCGCAGCATGAGCGGCATCAACAACGGCCCCACCGACGGCGAGACGCCCGTGCCGGACGGCGCGACCGCGGAGGGCTCCAGCGGCGCCGCGAGCAGCAGCGCCGGCGCGGCGACCCCGGAGCTGCTGCTCGGCGCCAACGCGCACAACACCAGCAACGACCCAGAGGTGATTCTCTTCGACAACCCCGACGAAAACGGCGCCTACATGCCGCTCAAGAGCCTCGAGTACGTGCAGCGGATGGCGGCGTCGCGCGAGGTGATGGACGGCGAGACGGTCATCCGGATTGTGCGGTGCGCGACGGACATTCTCATGTCGCGCCGCGTCGTGCACCACTGCACCATCGCCCCGCGCGGCGACGTCGTGCTCGTCGGCGACCTGCACGGCCAGATGAAGGACCTCGCACACCTGCTGCACCTGATGGGCGCCCCGTCCGCCCGCCGCTCCTTCGTGTTCAACGGCGACTTCATCGACCGCGGCCCCTACGGCTGCGAGGTGATCGTGCTCATCTTCTCCCTGCTCTGCGCGTACCCCAACTACGTGTTCTTGAACCGCGGCAACCACGAGGACTACCGCACCAACGCCGAGTACGGCTTCATGACGGAGCTCTTCGCCAAGTACGGCCAGGCCGCCGCCTCGATGCACGAGGTGCTCGTCGACAGCTACGAGGCGATGCCGCTCATGACCATCATCGACCGCCGCGTCTGCGTCGTGCACGGCGGCGTTCCGCGCTTCCCCTGCCTCCTCAGCGAGATCGACGCCATCGGCCACGTCCGGCACGTCCCGGTCGCGGAGCAGACGACGCGGCAGGAGCGGCTGCTGGCGGACTGCTTGTGGAACGACCCGGTGGAGAAGTACCGCTCGCGGCAGCTGGGAAAGGCGCACCAGGGCGACGGCTGGCGCACCAGCAAGCGCGGCTGCGGTGTCGAGTACATGACGGAGGTGACGGAGCGCTTCCTGCAGGCGAACCAGCTCTCGCTGGTGGTGCGCTCGCACGACGTCATGAGCTCCGGCTTCGAGATGATCCACAACAACAAGAGCATCACGGTCTTCAGCGCGTCCAACTACGGCGGCGTCACCGGCAACCGCGGCGCCGTCGGCGTGCTCTCCAAGGAGGCCAAGAAGCCCGTGTTTCACACGTGGTTCCTCAAGGACGACCCCGCGACCGTCGCGACGCAGAGCAGGCGCGAGAGCGGCAGCGGCAACGCGATCCGCCGGGCGCAGCGCGAGGGGCGCTTCGACCGCCGCCGACGCTCCTCGATGGCGGCGATGGAGCGCGACCGGGAGCAGCTGGAGAAGTACATCGTGGAGGACGAGTTCATCAAGGCCTTCTACGGCGGCGTCGACGTGATCGCCTCCACCTCCGACTCCTCCGACTCGGGCGGCAGCGACAGCGGCAGCGGCATGGACGCGAGCGACGATGAGGGCGAGGAGGACGACGAGGAGGGGGCGCCGGCACCGATCTCGCGGGCACCATGACGGAGGGCGGCTCCGACGACGATGACGACGACGACAATAATAATGGCGACGACGAGGAGAGCTCCGTGGCGCTCTCCGCCTCCAACTCGGACAAGGATCTCTTGAGTGGCGGCAAGGGAGCGAGACGGTCCAAATTGACGGTGGACGGCGCCAAGTCCGTCACCAGCGACAGCGACGACGGCGACGACGACGACGGCAGTCCGCTCTCGCAGGCCTTCGACATGGTCGCCTCGGCGCACTACAAGCCCCGCGCCTCGCTCTTCTCGGCGGACGAGGGCATCATGGAGATGCAGACGCAGCTGGCGGCGAAGCGCGTCATGCAAGCCAACGGCGGGAAAAAGTCCAGCAAGAGCAAGTCGAGTAGTGGCGGCGGCGGTGGCGCGTCGACGGCGTCCAAGAAGGGCACGACCGTCAAGCCCAAGGCGGCGAGCAAGCGCGACAAGGGCGCCGGGGGCGTCTCGGCGCTGGGCGCCAAGAAGAAATCGCGCCGGCGCCGCTCCAAGCGGTCCTCCATGTCGAATCTCACCAAGAGCACGTCGATCATGCTGGAGATCAGCACGCTGCGGGACATTCGCGAGAGCATCTACATCAACCGCTACACGCTGCTGACGGCCTTCAACCAGGTCGACGAGTCGCGCACCGGCATCGTGTACAAGATCGAGTGGTGCGTGATCATGCGCGACGTGCTCGACCTTGACCTGCCGTGGTACTGGCTCTGCCAGTTCCTCGCGCCGCGTCTCGAGGTGGACGGCGTCCCGGCGGTCGAGTACGTGCGCTTCCTGCACCACTTCGACCTCGCCTTCGCGCGCGGGTACCGGCAGGCGTGGATCAACGGCTGCGTGCAGCGCATCTTCAGCGCCGTCGACCTCCCGGACGACATCATCCGCGTCTTCATCGCGCCCGACGAGGAGAAGGCGGCGGCGGAGGCGGCGGGGGTCTCGACGGGCCCCTCGGCTTCGTCGCCCAACTCGGGGCTGCCGCCGTCCGCGGACCGCCCGCTGGGCAGCGGCGACAGCCGACGGCACGGGATCGCTGCTGGAGTCGTCGCGGCAGATGGGCGGCTCCGTCAGCTTCGCGACCGGCGCGGCGCTCGGCACCAGCGGCGGCGGCGGCGGCGGCGGCGCCAGCGTGGACGCGAGCAGCTCGAACATCATGTTCTCGCCGCGCGCCGGCCCCGGGCTGCAGCCCAAGAAGAACCCCTCGGAGCTGCTGCACCGCGCGACGCAGCTCCTCAGCGTCGGCGGCGTCGACGTGAATGCGCTGCCGGAGGACTGGTGGAAGGACGTGCTGATCGACTTCAAGACCTTCACCTCGCAGGTGCGCAGCCTCAGCCCCGCGGCGGCGCTGATGGAGGACAACGAGCTCTACTGCTTCTTCCGCTTCTTCGACCGCCAGCAGGAGGGCCACGTGTACCTGGGCGACATGGTCGAGTTCGTCGAGGACGTGCTGGAGGCCGACGAGGACAGCACCATCGAGCCGGAGCTCATCACCGGCGACCTCGACTTCTCCGCCGTCTCCTCCAACGTCAGCGCGATCGTGTCGGACGTGGAGGGGGGCGACAAGCTCAGCAGCACCGCCGGCGAGACCAACACCCGCACCACCACTACGGGCGGCTCCCCAGGGGACAGCGACAGCGACAGCGACGGGCCGCCACCGCCGAAACGCACCCTCGGCGGCGGCCTCGCCCCCAGGACGGGCGGCGGCGGCCTCGCGGCCATGCTCGCTGCCTCCCGCATGGCTAACGGCGCCGGCGGCGGCAAGTCCCTTCCGAAGCCCCCGGCGTCCGACTCCGACTCGGACTCTGACGGCGGCGGCGCCGCCCCCGCGGCCAAGAAGCGCGCCAGCAGCGCCAGCAGCACCGGCCGGCCGCCCCTCAGCTCCTCCGGCGGCCCCAAGGCCCCCGATGACGGCGGCGAGGACTCGGGCGGCGGCAAAGGCAATCTGCTGCGCGGCGGCAAGTTCGGGGCGCTCGCGCGGCGGAGGCGGCGGCGCCAAGAAGCTGCCACCGCCGCCGGGCAGCGACAGTGACGACGAGAGCGACGACGGCCCCCGGCTGCTGCGCCCCGCCGCGCAGAAGAAACTCCCGCCGCCGCCTCCTCCTCCTCTCGGACTCGGACTCTGGGTCGGAGTCGGCCGTGCTTCAGGGCGGCGGCGGCGGAGCCGCCAGGAGCATCGCCAGCAAGTCGTCGCTGGCGTCGGCGAGCTCCGTGAACGGGGCGCGGGGTCGGGGGCGCGGCAGCAGCTCAAGAAGGAGCCGTGGATCTACCCCGCGCTGGTGCACCTGCACGAGCTGCTCACCGGCGGCAACTCGACCTTGCGGCTGCAGATGATGTTCAAGGCGCTCAACCAGGCCAAGGACGGCAAGCTCTCCTCGCAGGAGTTCTGCGCCCTTGTCGAGGTGCTCAACAACCAGCTGGAGAAACCGCTGACGGAGGAGCAGGCGCAGGCGCTGTTTCAGCACACCCGCCGCATCTGCATCGAGACCGAGATCGCGCGCCGCCGCATGCGCCACGCGCGCCACCAGCAGAAACCGCGCCAGCCTTGGCGGCAGCAGCAACCAACAAGAGCAACCCCGCCGCGGCCGCTGCGGCCGCGGGTCGCGGGTCGCTCTCTGTCAACGGCTCCTACTACAACCCCGCGTTTATGAGCAGCAACAGCGTCTCGGCGCCGCCGGAGCTGCGGCAGGGCTTCGCCAAGATCGCACAACAGGTCGAGTCGCGGCGCGTCATGCGGGAGCGGCGCTACGGCAAGCAGTTCATCACGTCGATCGAATTCATTACCTTCTTCTCGGTGACCACCGTGGACGTGGACGCGGAGAACTGGAATAGCCCCAACAACGGCAACAGCATGAACACGACCATGAACGGCAACGTGCTGCGCAGCGGCATGGACGTGCCCCTCCCCTTCGCCTCCCCTAACGCCAACATGAACCTCAACCCCGGCAGCTTCAACGGTATCGGCTCCCCGCGCGTGGGCGGCGGCGGCGTCGGCCTGCAGCAGCAGCACCCCGGCGTTTCGATGGTGGGAGGCAGCATCTACTCCCCGCCGCCGCTGCTGGACGGCGCGGCGAACGCGCCCAACGGCGCCAGCCCGCAGCTCTCCAAGGCCGGCAGCACCGTCGGCGGTGCCGCGGACTATAAACAACAACAATAACACCTACGCGGACCCTGCGCTGATGAACATGACGCTCAACGAAGTGGTGGCGCGCTTCGGCAGCGGCGTGCAGCTCAAGGACCTGCTGCTCGCCGGCGGCGGCGGAGGGCTCGCGCGGAAGGCGGACAGCGAGGCCTCCCTGGGCGTCAGCGGCGCGTCGGCCGGCGGGGCCGGGGGCCAGCGGCGCGCGTCGCTCGCCCTCAACGGGCCCGGCGGCGCCCCGGTGCGCGTGCACCGCAACTCGCTCGTGAGTCTGAACCCGCACGCCAGCAGCACGTCGAACCTGATCGGTGTCTCCGGCAGCCCCAACGGCGGCAGCGGCGGCGGCAGCACCCTGCAGGCGGCGCGCTACCAGCGGCAAAACAGCACCAGCAACAGCACCAGCCTGGGCCGCTCCGGCGGCTTGCTGGGCGCGGGCGGCAACGCGGCCTTTCCCACGGGCATCGCGGGCGCGCCGGCGGGCGGCAGCGTCGGCGGGTCGCGCCCCACGACGAGCGTCGGCGCGAGCATCGTACTGAACGAGAGCGGGGCGGTGGTGCAGCCCGGGCACGACGGCCCCGGCACCTTCGCCACGCTGGGCAGCGGCCCCGGGGCGCCCCTGACCGACACAAGCGTCTCGCACCTCATGCAGGGCAGCAGCATGCCCTCCCTCTTCGCCGGCGGCAGCGCGCAGGCGCAGCAGCAGCTGCAGGCCCACTACCTCATGCAACAGCAGCAGCAGCAGCAGCAGCACAGCACCGGGTACGCGCTGGGGCAGCCGGCGGAGCGGCGCGTGACGCTGGCGATGCCGGTCCATATGGTCAGCACCGCCCTTCTCAGCAGCGCCGCCTCGCCCTCCCTCGGTATCCCCGGCTCTGTGCTGGTGCAGCACCTGCAGGGCCCCGGCGGCGCGATGGGCTTCGACATCAACGGCGGCGGCGGGCGGCGGCGCAAACCCGAACGCGAGCATTCTCCTCGGCGGCGGCGGCAACCTGAACCCCACGCGGCGCCAAACGCGTCAGCCCTTCTTTGCCGCGACCGGCAACGGCGCCTACCTGCGGCAGGGCGGCAGCCACAACACCAGCTTCGCCGTCGGCCACACGCACGGCCGCACCGCGTCGAACCTCAGCTTCACGCAGGGCAGCGCCAGCAACGGCACCTCGCACGCGAGCCCCCTGGTCAGCAGCGGCAACAGTGGCAGCGCCAACAACAACAACAACAACGTGAGTGGCAACACCTACAACGGTAGCACGGCGGTAAGCCACAGCTCGAGCAACCGCCCCGGCAGCGGCGCCGGCAGCGCGGCGGTCGCCATCAGCGGTATGACGCCCAAGGAGCCGATGATCGACATTGGGTTCCTCGGAGGGCGCGTGGTGCGTCCCGGCAGCGGCAGCGGCGTCTCCTCTCCTGTGGGTGCCGGACCCAGCAGCAGCAGCGGCGGCGTCGTCATTAACCCCAACCGGCGCCCGCTGTCGGGAGGGGGAGGGGGCGGTAACGGCGGCGCGGCGTTGGGACTGCCAGCGGGATGTCGGCGGGCGGCGTGACAGTGTCCAACACCCGAACAGGCGCCCCCGTGTACGTCCCTCAACGCCTCGGCGCATCGGCCGCCGCGTACCAACAACAACAGCAGCAGCAGCAGCAGTACCAGTATGGGCATCCGTACCCGGCCTACGACGCCAGCGCCACCCCTGTGCCGGCGCCGCCACCGAACTTCCACGCCGCGGGCGGCAGCGGAAGCAACCTGCGGGGCCACAGCTCAGCCGCCGCCGCCGCTACTACTAGTAACAATGACGGCGCACCGCTTCTGCAACAGCAGCAGTCTCAGCAACAGAGTCGCCTGCGCACCATCTCGGTACCCTCCAGCGTGCAGCTGCAGGCGGGCCTCCCGATGCACGCCTCCGCCCCCGCGCCGCCGCAGCTGTCGATGGACGGCCACAGTGTCAACGGTGCGATGCCAGCAACAGCAACAACCACTACAATGACAGCAACATCGGCGGCAGCAGCACTACACGGCGCAACGACGCTCCCCAACGGCGCCCGCGCGTCGTCGCCGGGAGAGCCGCTTCCTGCCGCCGCGCTGGGCGGTGACTTCACAGGCGCCGGCGCTCCGGCGGGGGTGCCGCGCCGCATGCGAGTGGACTCCGACTCTCAACTGTCGTTTGACGACGCGGCTTTTGCCAAATTTCAGCAGCGCCTGCAGCGCACCGCCGGCGAACAGCAGCAACAACAAGCGAGTAATAATAACAGTAGTAGTAACGATAATAATAACCATAGCAGCGACAACAACAACAGCAGGAACAACAACTCGAGCGCCCCTAGCAACGTCACGGCCCGCCCCTCCAGCTCGCAGGAACACTCGCCGACGTCGTTGATGGAGGCGCGCAAGCAGTCGATCCACAGCGCACCGCCCACCGCCCAGCAACAGCAACAACAGCAACAACAGGGGTGGACCAACCCCTCCACACTCCGCACCACCGTCCCTGCCAGCAACAACTTCATTTCTTCTCAGCACAACAACAGCAACAACAACAGCAACGGAATACAATTTTGACCTGGCCGCCGCGTCGACCGTGCCGCAGCCAACCGGTAACCTGACGTCGTTCCTAGCCCCCGCCTCCGCGCGCGTGCCGTACGACAAGCCCTACAGTGGTACTAGTAATAATACTAATCATTACAATAACGCACGGCTGGTGGGCGAGGCCCCCATTCCCGCCAGCTCACGGGCTCCCGGCGGCCCCGCCGCTAACCGTCACGGCAGCGTCGACACCAACGCGAGCAACAAGACGCTGCCGCCCTCCGCCTCCCTCTGGCGCGCCGCCGGGTCCATACAACGGCAGGCAGCGGCGCTGTTGTGAAAGCTGCCGCCGGTGCTGCCGATGAACAACCGCCTCACCACTTCGGACAGCGGCAATAATACAACAACAACATCAGTAGTAATAATACGTATAATAATAATAATAATATCAACAATAATAACGGTGGACAACAGAATCGCAGTGCCTTTGGCGGAAATCTCGGGCCGAACAAGAAACCGACAGCTGGAGGAGCGGGAGGGAACAGCAATGCCAGTAATTTCAATAGTTTCAAGGGTGGCGGCAACAACAACAACAACAAGAAGGGAGGCAACTCCGGCAGGCGCACGGGGGCCAGCAACGGGACATCTAGTAATAATAACATAATAATAACAATAATAATAACAACAATAACAATCTGAAGATTGATCTCACCCTCAGCGGCGGCCAGGCCGGATCGCTCGCCGTCAAGCCAAAGAAAAAGTGGTGAAGAGTAAAATAAATAAATAAATCGGAACACATTCAGTGTTTCTGGTGGTGGTTTTGTAAATTATCTTTTTTTAGTTTCATTTTTTTTTTTTTTTGATAATTACTTCAGTACCTCTCCTGTCTCCTGTCTTCTTTTTTTTTTTTTTGCTCCCTCTGTGCTTCGTCGAACGTGTTCAAAGCGACGGACACCGAACTGTTCTTCTTTTCTTCTCCTCCTTTATTATTACGATAATATATTATAACTATTACTTTTGCTCGTCCAAGTACCGGGTCTGCTTCTCTCTTTCTTTCTGCTCTCCGCTTTACTTTCCCTCTTCATTTTCTATATGCTCTGACAGTTGGTTTGTCTTTAATCTTCCCCCCCTCCTTCTCCTTCAGCGGTCCATGTATATCTATATGTATATATCTGTCTCTCTATATAATATCTATGTGATGAAGAACAAGAGCCTCCTACTTGCTGTGTATTGTCTCAAGTAGTAATGCACTGCTGTTTCTCCAATAATACATTTACGGTACGCAATCTGTGTGTCGCCAGTCATCTCTCTCTCTGCTTTAGAAAAAAAAGACAAGAAATACAAATACATACAGGTCTTATTTATGACCGCTTTCCGTCGTTCAACTCTCTCTCTCTCTATTATATGTATTATTACGTGTGCATCTGTTGACTCACATTACAACAGTGATAACTAGATTTAAAGAAGAAGAAGAAGAAAGGAAAGACCCGTTCACACGTAGTGCTGCCGTTTTGTAGACTTTTTGTCCTTTCGCGAGGCCGTAAAACGGTGTCAGCGGCTTTCCAATCTTGTGTTCTCATCTTGCCCACTTATTTGTGCGTGAGAGATGGGGCTTCTTCTCTGCTCCAATGGATTTCACTTGAAGACTGTTGAAGACAAAGAGGAATTTCAAAAACACGCCTTTTTTTTTTCGTTTTCTTTGTGATTCAGCCAACAGCAGTCCACTTCTCGCTAAGAGGCATTTCTTATGTTTGCACCCTTCTTTCCTCCACAACCGTCGCCTCTCTCTCTCTCTCTCTCTCTCACTCTTGGGTTTATCCTCTCTAGCAAACACGCATACACCGAAACATACACACTCACACACACGCGGTAAATCACACCTAGCACCACATCCACAATTTCCTTTTTCCCTTTTTGCTATTTCTTCCTATTATTTGCTTCCTTCGCTTTTTCCCTTCCTCTCGCTCTCCTTCCATTTCTTTTATCTTTTGAAAAAGATATAAAAAACACATAAGACTATATAATAAAAAAAAAAGGATCCATAAAATCACACAATATCAAGAATACTATCAAACCCCTCCCCCCTAATCGCTCTAATTCATGTCCTACGACGCCACCAGTCACACGCGGGCGGAGCGGAGGCAGCGGGAGCAGGAGGAGCTGATAGGCCGCATGAAGCAGGCCACCGGCGCTGGCGGGGCCGGGGCCGCCGGGACCTCCGCCTCCGCCTCCGCCCCGCCGCCGCCCGACACCGACAATCTGTACGACCACTACGCGGACTCGACGGAGGCGAACCTGCGGCAGGCGCTGCGGGTGTCGGCGCAGACGCACGCGAGCGGGCAGGCCTCCGTCGCCGCCCTCGGCCGCCAGCGCGAGACGATACAGCGCGCCACGGAGGGCGTCGCCGGGACGGAGAGCCACCTGCTGGCGGCCGGGCAGACGACCCGCGAGATGCAGTGGGCCATCTATAAGGAGTGGCTGGTGAAGGGCGCCATTGTGGGGCTGCTGCTGCTGCTCATCATGATTGTCTTCTACCGCAAGGTGATTCGCTAGTGAAGGAGGAACGAAAAAAATAAAGATGCTAAGAAAGAGGGGGGGAGGGATTGCGAGGACGATAATAACAGAGCCATAATTAGTTGCCTCATTGTATGGGCAGAGAGAAAGACCGAGAGATAGACAAAGAGAGAGAGAGATATGGCGGCGTCCATACAAAAAGAAGTGGCTGTTAATTGGCACTGCAATCCCCCACCCTCGCTGCTTATTGTTTATTCATCAATTTTTTTTTGCTAGGTCTCATTTATCACTTATCACTTCCCAGTTTGCTAATTTCTTTGTTGTTTCCCTTTTTTCCCCACTCTGTGCTTTTCCCCATATCTTGTTCTTTTTATATGCATATCTCTATATTTCTTTCTTTTCCCATTACTCCTCTGCGTTTGCTTACTCCGCGTCTATTTGTACTGAACACAAAAAAAAAAAATGAAAAAAAAAAGAAAAGATGATCAAACGAATCGCTGGCGCGAGTGTAGGAGCCTACCCCTAAGGTGTTTACCAACCTTTCTCTTCTTCTGTCTGCTCCATGCTTCCTTTGCTTTATAATAAACACACTTTATTGTCTCTGCGCACCCGCCGCTTTAGACACGCCTCACCGCCGCTGGCGGTAACACTGATAGGCGAGAGGCTACAAACGTAACGCACTTATGTATGTGTCTCTCACTCATTCTTTCTCTCTTACTCTTTCACTGTCGTCTGCCACCCAAGGTAAGAGAAAGGGAAAAGACAAGTTAGAATAGCTGCCTTTCTAGAAACCCTACGAGTGTCTGCTTTCTTTCACTAGTTAATCAACTATATATATATAAATATTTTCCGTTTCCCTCTTTTACATCATTAGCACTGTGTTTTTTTTTCCCCCCCCTGCTTCTTGCTCACTTCTTATCAAAAATCCATTGTTCTTCTTGTAAAATTTTAATAAATACTTTTTTTTTCCCTCTCCCCCACTTTTCATCCCTAAGTCTCTTTTATTTTTCTTTGTTGTTGTTCCACTTAAAAGCCACTCGGCTACCTTACTCTGTTTCGTTCTCACCTCTTCCTCTGAGCTTTGTGTTTCACTGCACCACTGCGTACATCGCATCACTTCATTATTTTTTACCGCGTAGTGAAGGGAAGAAAGTAAAAATAATAATAATAATTAAAACACACATCACGAACTTACTTTCCTCTCTCCCACACAAAAAAACAACAACACGTGAGCAGGCATGTCTGTTTTTTTGAATCCCTTGAGGCGGTGGTCGTCTTCTAGCAGCGGCGGCGCCACCGATGCGTCAAATGATTTGAGTGCATCCCCCTTAGCAGGGGCACGCATCGTGGGTGGCGCCGTCGACAAGGAGTCTGCGCCCGCACCATCACTTTCCCTGGGCTCAGGCTCATCCCCGCCGGTCACCGCTCCTGTCTCTCTCCAGACGATCGCGTGGGCGGCTGCTGCTGCCGCGACCGCCGCGACCGCCGCGCGCCTCTCTGCTATTCACCTTCGCAGCCGCCGCAGCAGCGCCCGCCATCTGCGCCACGGCGGGCAGGAAGAAGCCGAGAGCGAAGACACCATCAACAAGGACGCACGACGAGACGGCAGTCTTGCTGCCGCTACAAACACGCCAGAAGAAGAAGAAGAAGCAGTCGCGACGCAACCCCTGAAAACATCGACGGCGAGGGTCGCGCGGCTGCTGCAGGCCATCTCCTACAATGAGAGCGCGCTGCTGAGCGGCGACGGCCTTCCCGCCGGCGCCCTTGGGCTGCCCCGCTTCTTCGGTCTTCTCCTCGCGCAGCGCCGCGAGTGGTTGTCGTCAGCCCAATCGCACAAGTCGAGGCGCGCCGGGAGGAGTGACTCGGCGAGTGCTGACAGTCGCCGCAGCGGCGGCGGCGCTGTGCGGGAGGAGGAGGCGGAGGACGAGAATCTCCTCACCGCCGGCGCCGACGGCTCCTCGCTCACCAACGCGTCCGTTGCCATCGCGTCGGAAAGTATTTCCAGTGGCATCAGAGCCGTCCCACCGCCCCTTGCCGAGCGTAGACACTCTCGCAGGCGCTCCGCAGCCGCGAAGTCAGCCAGTCGGGAAGCGCGTGTAGCTACCGCCGAGACTGTAGCGAGTGGATTTCAGCTGCCACCTGAGCTAGACAACGTTGTCGCTGCTGATAAAACGAAGAGGCTAGCTGAGCCATCATTCCCCTCCGCTGCCGCCGCTGCCGCGCCGCCGTTCCTTCCTGAACCGTTCGTACGCAAGTCGCAGATGCTTCCCGGTCAAATGCCCCCGCCGCAGGCCTCGCGCCTGTCGGGTCCGCGCACCGCGGGCAGTCTGTCCGGCAGCAGCGCCGCTCCCAACAACACGGCCGGCACACCACACTATAATAGAGCAGCCAGCAACAAGGGCGCGGAAAGCGCCGTCGAGGTACGCAGCTCGAGCCAGAGCTACGGCGCCTTTGGCTACCTGCGGCTGCTCGGCAGCCTGCGCTCACAAGGGGGCGGCAGCGCCGGGCAGTGCGACGCCAGCACCACCACCGCCGCCGCCAGCGTCAGCCGCCCTGCCACGGAGGCGGGGTCGGCGAAGACCGCGGCGCTGCAGGCGAACGCCAGCGCGCTCCTCCCAGCCCCAGCCGCCACACTGACCGCCGCGACGTCGGAAAGCGAGCAGGGAGCAGCAGCGGCGGCGGCGACGGCGGAGTCTGCAAGTTTTGCCCACACACGCACCTCCGCGCAGTCCGTGGACGCCGCTGGTGTCGCGGGAAGTGCTGCAGCCGACCTGTGTTGTCGCAGCCCGCCCACGACGGGGATCAACACCACCGCCGCCGGCCTCAACGCACAGCAAGCGCAGCTTCAGAGGGATAGCGCCGCGGTGTCGCAGCAAAAGCGGCGGCTGCAGAATCAGATCACGCACCTGGTGAACGCGACCGCCGTCGCACGCAGCAGCGCCGCCTCCACTGGCCACAGTCAGCGCAGGAACAGCAACAATACCGATAGCGGTAGTGCACAGCGGCAGCCACGGAGAGCGCCGAACCGTCAGGCAGATGAGAGACTGGACTCTGCTGCTGCTACAGCTGCCCAGGCGGCCACGGCAACGCCACCGTCAGCCGCTCTGCATACGTCCAACGCACCGCCTCCCGCTGGAGCTGCTGCCCATCGCAACCCTGCATCTTTTGACGCGCACTCCCACCCTCAGCAGCAACATTATCATCACCGCGGGGGAAGTAGCGTCACCGACGACGCTTTCACCGGCCCCTCCTCCCTCGCCAGTAACGCCAGCCCCCTCGCCCTGCGCCCGGTCACCGCCGCCGCCTCCGCGGCCTCCGCCCCGTCCTCTTCTTCTGTCGTGTCCTCTGCCGCCCCTACCGCCGCTCACTCGTCGGCTGCCAGCGGGGGCAGTGCCACCAGTAACACGGGAACACTGACGAGCACCACCACCGGTAGCGGCAGCAGCGTCAGCAGCGCGGCCCTGCGTCGCCGCACCACCATCGCCGAGCAACTGCTGCTGCTGGAGGAGCGGCGCTACCAGCAGTACGTGCAGTCGCTCGCCCGACGGGAGGCGCTGCGCGCGGGTGTCGTCACTGGCGGTGGAAATTCCCGGGAGAGCGAAACGGCCACCACGCGTACTGCCGCTGCTGCGGACGACGTTACCAACAACGCCTCTGGCGGAACCTCAGGGTACAACAACAGCAACAGCAACAACAGCAACAGTCATAACGAGGAGGAGGAGGAAGAAGACACTCTGCAGACACGTGCTCAGCCGTCGTCGGGCGCTGTGCGTCTGTTTGTTGCCGCCAACACGGCCCACTCCGACGACGCTCTCTGCCGCACCTCGCGACCCGTCTCCCACGTCTGGGGCACCCCCGAGGGTGAGGAGGCGGCCGCGACCGCCGCCGCGGACGAAAATGGCGGTGGCAGCACGGAAAACACTCCTCGACACGACCACCGTGCTCAACGAACGTCAACCAGTCGAATTCGCCTCCCCGTGGTCGATCTGCCTACGCCGTCTTGCGCAAGTAGGCCGCGCGCGCGTCGCAGCAACAGCGTGGGCTCTCCCGTCAGCGCCCGTCCCCCGTGCGGGTGGACAGAGGCGGAGCAGAAACAGCTGGCGCTCCTGCGCCGCGCGAAGGAGCAGCAAAAACAGCACCGCGGGGCCGACGGCGCGGCACTCGAAGGTGTCTCAGACACTAGAGCCACCCCAACCGACAAGCCAATTTCACCGGCCGATGTGACCTTCAGTCCGAGCGCCAAGGGCAAGTCACTGTCGAGCAACATCACCACAAATGCTGCGGCGAATGAGCGACTGGTGAACGACCGTCGAACAGACGATTTCATGGTCCGGGGAGGCAACGGAAGCAGTGGCTACTCCCACTCGATGATGTCCTTTGCGGCAGACACGGCGGGAAGCGCGCGCAGCAACAGCAGCGCTGCCAGTGAAAAGAGAGACACACAGGGGGAAGGGAGCACACAGCGCGCCGTGTCCTCAGCCGCGTCTGTAGAAGGGCCGACCACACACAGCGACGGCGAAACGGATAGCAACAAGGATAGCCGGGGCAGGCGCTCCGCAGACTCCCCAACGATGCCTCCGGTGCCTTCAGCCACCGACAAGAAGAAGACTCGAGACGGTTCCAGCGCGCGGGTCTCTGTCGATCACCCTTTGACTCCCGAGGGCCCCACCGCAGCGGCTGCGGGAGCGGGAGCACGCCCCACTTCTTCCGTGGCAAACAACAACAACAGCAACAACAACAATAACAATAACAATGATAACAGTAACGGTGCCCCCGTGAGCAAGTTCTGCGCGCCGCTGCCGGCGATCGAGCCGCTGCACGGCCCGCGCCTGCAGGGCGTCGCCGGCCGCCGGGGAGAGATGCGCATCGGCGCCTTCCTCGGCGGCGGCGCGTGCGGCAAGGTGTACGAGTGCCTCAACACGGAGACGGGCGCCGTGATGGCGGCGAAGCAGCTCGTCTACGACGTCCGGGACCCGAAGCTGCGGCAGCGCCTCAAGCAGCTGGAGCTGGAGCTGGCCGTGCTGACCGCCGCGCGCGACTTTCCGTTCATTGTCGGCTTCTACGGCGCCGAGAAGCGCGGGCACGCGGTGCTCATGTACCTCGAGTACTGCGAGCGCGGCAGCCTCCTCGACTTTATCGCACAGGGGCAGTCGGAGGACGCGGCGACGTGGGTGCGCGACGGCAGCGCGTCCGCCAGCGACGACGACGACGACGAAGGGGAGGAGGAACTGCAGGTGGAGGGCGCCGAGTCTTTTAGCCATCGTAATCATGGCCTCTCTTGCCGCCGCCGCCGCCGCTGCCGCCGCCGTTCGCAACGGAGCGCCGCTGGCGCCGTCCGCGGTGCTAGCGCACACAGCTCGGAGGAGCACGCAACCCACCCCGGCTACGGTCCGCTGTGGGTCGGCGCGGCGGCAGCGTCCGGCACCCCGGACCTCCGCCCGGGTCTCGCCGACCCAACGGCGAGCCTTGCCGCCTCCGCGCCCCTCTCCTGCCGCCACCCACAGCAGCGCCACCCCTCTCGCCACCGCGCCCGTGTCCCTGACAGCTTCTTCTTCCCGCCGCCGCCGCTGCCGACACCGCAAAGCCCCAGCTGTGCCGTGTCCGACAACAACAGCCACATGTCCTCTCCGAGGCCGGAGGAGCCCTTGGGCGGCGGCGACAGCGAAAACGGAGCCCCTGAGGCACCCCGCCGTCGCGGCAAAGGCACCACACTCTCGAGCTCTGCCATGAGCTTCCGGCGTCGGGTTCTGCAGGAGTTCGTGCGCCAGCAGCAGTCGCAGGAGCGGCAGATGGCTGCGGACGCGGCGGCGGTGCGGGGCTCGGCTGCCAAGAATACGGGCGCCGCCACGCATAGCGTCGTCAGCACGCAGGACGCACCGCAGAGCGAGTGCAGCAGCAACAGCAGTATCGTCGTGAACCACGAGACGATGCTGGCTGGCGGGGGGAAAGCAACAGCCACGGCACCCTCGCCTACCCGCCACGGCGATGGCGAGAACGAAGACGTCCTTAATTCTTGCGAAAGAGCCAGTGCAACTGAGCGCAGTGGTGAAAACGAGCTCCCCGGCAAGGACAGCCGCTGCGCGCTAGACGCCCCACCGCAGTCGCCGCAGAAACCTTTGTCTCGTAAAAGGCAGCGGACCGCCCCGCAGGACCAGCTAGAAGACAACGCCGCTATTCAGGAGGAGTGGTGGGATGCGCTGCGGCCGTCCATGGCTCCCCTCTCCGTTGAGGAGGTGCAGCGTTTCGCCTTCCAGATTCTCCTTGGGCTGCGCTTCATGCACAACCGCAACTACGCGCACCTGGACGTCAAGACAGCCAACGTGCTCATCACCGCGAACCTCAACGGCGACGAGGCAAAGCACTGCCAGGACCGCCGCTGCCGGCAGAACCTGTCCCAGCCGCGTGGCGGCGCCGCTCACGGCGAGGCGGCCGGCCGCAGCGCGCAGAATTACAGCAGAGAGAACGAGGAAAACGAGGAGGAGGAAGAAGAAGATACCGAAGCGGCAGCGGAGGCTGGTGTGGAGAACTACTACAAGCAGCTGCTGGACGACAGCGGCAACGCCGGCGCCGACGAGGGGGTGCGCCAACTCAACGACTACTACGAGTCGCACTACCATCAGAGGCCCCTCGGACAGCGCGGAGCGCCGTGCACATCTGGTTCGAAAATGGGTCAGTCCCCTCCTGTGGGGTGTCCGTATTCAAAGGGCAGCAGCGCCGCCGCCGCTTCGCCGTGCCGGCACACCACGTGCGAGGGCGCTGACGCGGTGCAGGTGAGCAACAGCGGCAGCCGCGGGTGGTACACGTACCGGGGCCGCCGTCTGCGCTACGGCCGCAACCTCTCCCTCAACTGCCGCCTCGCCGACCTCGGCTGCGCGATGCGTCTGCAGCTGCTGCCCTCCGCCGCCGCCGCCGGCGCGGCAGCTGACAGCGCTTCTGTTACCGCTACATCCACCTCAGAGCCGCAAGCGACGAACACCGGTAACGACGGCGCCAACGCCGACTCCTTCTCTGCCTCTTATTCTTCCTCCTCCACCACCTCCGACGCCGCTACCGCCCCCGCCGCGTACCCCGTGCTTCTCGAACACGCCTCCATCACGGAGCTGCGCGGGACGGCGCTCTACATGCCCCCGGAGATGATTCGCTTCGAGAAGGACAAGATCGGCAGCCCCGCCGACGTCTGGAGCTTCGGCTGCGTGGTGATGGAGATGGCCACCGGCGCCGCGCCGTGGCGGCATCTTGTGTGCCAGGAGGAGCTGGCGGAGCGGCGGCGGCACACTCGGCGGTCTTTAAACGCCAAGCGGCGCCACAAGCAGCAGCGAAAAGAAGAGAGGTGCGATGCCAACGACGACGGCGACGCTCGCGCGTGTTTTGACCAGAACGAAGACACTCATAGCGGCCATGACGTGCGAGGCTGCGGAAACAGCAGCGACAGCTGCCGTAGTGGCAGTGGCATCGACGATGAGAGTGACGGCAGCGCGGACAGCAGCGACAGCGAAGGGGGCGGCCGCAAGGCGGGCTACGACAAGCTGAAGGTGCTTTTTATTATCGGCGCCGCCCGCGAGGAGCTGCCGCTGCCGCCGCTGGTGAGCGCGTGGGCGGCGGAGGCCGCCAACTGGCTCCGCGCACACCCCATTGAAACGGTAAGTATGCCGAGTGGTGATATTGGTGATGGCGCTGGGGGTGGCGCTGGGGAGTCGATGGAGGACATGAAGCCCACTCGTGCAGATTCAATTCCCCGCAGCAGCGCCACCGCGGCCGCTGCCGCCGCTGCCGACATCATTGTTGACGAGAGCGCTGAAAACGAAGAAGCCGCCGCCTGCACGGCCGGGGATACTTGTCCACGCGTGTGTGCCGCTGCTGCCACTTTGCTCAAAAAAGGGGCCCCGCAGCTGGAGAAGGAGGAGGAGGAGTATCACTTCCGGGAGCGCCGCCGCGCCGCCCTCTATGCGCATCTGGCAGACTTTATCAGTCAGTGCGTGCGTATCAGACCCGGCGACCGCGCGACGGTGGCCGAGCTCCTGCGTCACCCATTCATGAATCTGTAGGAGGAAAAAAGAAAACAAAAGAACAACGATAATTGTGACTGCGCGTTTTCCCATTCTTTTTTTTTTGTGTGTACGCGTTTTTACTTTGTGGACAATAATATTCTCATAGTTGTTGTTTCTTTCACATGATAAACAACTGTGTCATCTACTTTTTGTAGGTTAATGCAACATCACTTTCATCATCATCAATTCATCTGTGCGTACATTGCACCTTGTACATTACCACTCCATAATATTATTAAATATCTTTTCTTTTCGAAAAAGCTTCAGACGTTTGAACGCGCTAGAAAAAAAAATAAAACTTATAAAACTTATGAAAACTCTCTCTCTCTCTCTCTCCTTTTACATTCTGATTATTATTGCTTACTATCATCGTTTATCATTACCATCCTTGACACTGTTGTTTCTCAATATCTCCAATTATTTCTTCCCCTCTTCATTGAGTATCTTTGAAGCATATAAAAAAAAAAGAAAAAAACGCTATAAATTCGCTATTGAGCTCTGCCGCTCGCAGTGAAATGTAATTAGCAACTCACCAAGATGCATGTATGTGTTCCCCCCCCCCCTTGTTTTTCACTGTGCTTTTTGCCATTCACTGGGACGTCTCCGCGTGAAGAGATGCATTTTGTTTTTCTACTTGTCTAAATTGCAAAGGCGGCTCTTCTTCTTTTCTCCTCTTACTATTCCTCTTTCCACCCCCTCTCTCCCCCTCTCCACCACACGCACCCTGTGTGTGCTTCGTATTATCCCTGCAGAAGTAGAGTATATTCGTCGAATAATCAACATCGCTGAGAGGAGAGACGAAGGGGAAAAAAAAAAACAACAACATCAATAACCTACGTTGAGTCTCCATTGAATTTTTTTTTTTCTCTCTCTCCCACACACACATATATACATACAAGCCTATGCGGCGAGCGAAGAAGGTCATCAGCGACGACGACACCGCCGGCAGCGGCGGGGCGATCGTCACGGCGGCCGCTGCAGCGCCTCTGCAGCACACCGAGACGCCGCTCGCGCCGGAGAGTGTGGCGGAGCTCAAGACGCTCATCCCCACCGCGGACATCTTCAACAAATTCCAGAGCCGCAGCGGCGACTACGAGAAGAACTGGCTGATGCTCGAGACCAACGCGCCGGAGGAGCTGCCCCCGGAGAAGCGGGAGGAGCAGGCGCGGCTGCGGGAGAAGCTGACACGTCACCTGATGGCGTCGCGCGGCCTCGGCGGGTCGAGCGCTAACAGCACTACCACGGCTGTCAGCGGCAGCAACGATGAGACAGCCTCTGAGAAGAACGCGACAACCACAACTTCTGCTTCTTCTGCTTCTTCCGCGGAGCAGAGAAAAGCGAAGGCGGCGACGCAAGAAAACGAAGAGGAGGGGGACAAGGGGAGCGACGACTACGAGCCGGAGGCGGTTGGCGCCGCGCAGTACGCAGCGGCGGCAGCAGAGACGAACACAAATCATGCCAACGCCAGCAAGCCAAAGGAGTTGAGCGCTAAGGACGAGAAGAATACCGAGGCGACAAGCAACGAGGGCGAGAGCGGCATGCAGGGAGACTTCCTCCGCTTTCTGCCGCAAGAGGCGCCGTCCTTCACCGACGCGGGGGGCCAGGCGCTGGTCATGCAGGCCCGCCTGGACGTCTCGGGCGGAGCCGACAACGACGACGGCGGCGGTTTCAGAAAAACCCGCCCCACAGGTGATGGCAAAGACACCAAGGGCGAGGAGGGAGACGCGGTGTTGTATGACGGAAAGCTGAACGTACCCCTGTGGAGCGAGCGGCGCTTCAAGCAGCAGCTGCGCCAGTCCCAGACGACGAGCAACAACAACAACAACAGCAAGAACAAGAAGGGCGCTGGCAGGAGTACGCAAGCGCCCCCTGCGCCGTTTTGCGGCTACTACTCGTGCTTCTCCCCCACCATCGCGCTGCACAAGGAGATCACCGACTTCCTCGAATACATCGCCCCCACACGCCAGGAGCTGCTGGCGCGCGCGTACGTCTTCCGGCGCGCGCGGGCGATTGTGAAGTCGGTGTGGCCGCAGGCGCGGGTGGTGGTGTACGGCAGCTACTACACCAAGCTGTTGCTGCCGCTCTCCGACCTGGACATGACGGTCGTGCTCGACCTGGCCACGGCGGGCCCCGGGGGGACGCCGCTCTCGCAGGAGGACGCGCTGCGCATGCTGGCGCGCGCCTTTGAGATGGACGGCAACGCGGGGCACCTGGAGAACATCCTCGCCAACGCGAGCAAGGACGGCGAGGCTGGCGGCGGCGGCAATAAAGACCCCGACCGCGCCGCCTTTCCCGACCTCCCGCCTTTCATCAGCGAGCCGCCGACGGTGATCGCCAAGACGCGCGTGCCGCTGGTGAAGATCGTCACGGACCTCTTCAACATCGGGGTCGACATCAGCCTCAACGCGACCGACGGGCGGCGCAACACGGCGGCGGTGCGGCGCCTGCTCGCCTACTACCCCCCGGCGCGGCACCTCATCATTCTCTTCAAGTACTACCTGCAGCAGCGCGGGCTGCAGGAGCCCTACACGGGCGGCATGGGCAGCTACGCCATCTCCCTCCTCGTCTTCTCGTTCCTGCAGAGCCACCCCACGTATGTGGTGGGCCACGACGCACTCACCGCCGCCAACCACACGAGGCGCCGCAGCAGCGCGACCGACGCGGCCTTCGCGGCGAAGCTTCTCTCCGAGCGGCGCCAACACTGCGGGTTGGGCAAGTACCTGATTGACTTCTTCCAGTACGTTGGCGAGATGTGGAGCAACAGCCGCGTCGCGCTCGCCGTCAACGACATCCCCACCCCTTCCACCCCAGCCACCGTTACAACCACCGCCACCGCCGCGCGGGAGGCGGCCATCGGGGACAGTGCCGCCACGCCTGCGCCTGTCGTGTCGTTTGTGCAGTCCAACTACAAGCGCGCCATTCCCTACGACCGCAACGCCCACAGCTTCCGCGGCCCGCGGTCCCCCACGGCGCCGCCGGAGGTTATCATCGAGGACATCAACAATCTCAGCAACAGCGGCAGCCCCACCGCGTCTCCTGCTGGCATCAGCGGTGGTGGCGGCGCCTCCACTTTCCCATCAACCGCCACCGCTGCCGCCGCCACGCCGCCGCCGCTGGGCAACGCGGCCAGCTCGCTGCGACTCATGCACGTCATCTCGCACCTCTGCCTGCACAGCTACCTGGCGCTGACGGGTACGTTCACCAACGTCGCCGGCTACGGCCGTCCGGGGAGTCACCCCCACTCTCCCCACCAGCAACAGCCGCAGCAGCAGCACGGCCGTGGGGCCGCCGCCGCCGCCACCACCAGTGCAGGCGTCAACACGAACCACTCCCTCGACCCCGCGGCGGTCGCCAGAAGCCGCGCGGCGGTGTCGGTGGACAGCATCGACGTGTCCCTGCGGCCGACGCTGCTGTCGCGCATTCTGCACATGGACCCCGAGACGGCGCGGCGCCGCGCGGACATTGAGCGCGGCTACGACTCCGTCATCGCGGCGCGGCCGGCGCTCGCACGGACGCTGGAGCGGCAGATTGGTCTCCCGCACGTCGCGGGCGGCGCCGCCTCCACGATGGCCGCCAGCGGCTACGGCTACGCCGGCGCCACGGCAGAGGCACCCAAGCCGCTGTCGCCTCTGTTAGCTCACCCGCCGTCGTCTTCTTCTTCTTCTTTTGGTGGTGGGGGTTCCTCGGCCTTTACGCGGGGCGCCGGCAGACAGGAGACGGAGGAGGAGCGTTGGGAGAGGGAGGACCGCATCGCTGAGTTGTTTGACGCCTCCAGTAACAGCATCGGCCAATCAGCCAACGACACGGCGGACGAGGAGGAGGAGGAGGGGCAGCAGCAGCGGCGGCAGGAGGAGACGAGAGGGGGCCGCAGCAAAAAGAGCTCCCCTAACCGCAGCAAAACGGGCAGCCCCCGCCAGGGCCCTCTCTCGCCTCGCCGCGCCTTCCTCACGCCCCAGGACGACGGCGGCGACGTGGACGACAATTCCCGGGAGTTTGAGAGGTCGGCGCTCGGGAGGAAGCGCAGCCGCGGCGGCGGTGGCGGCGGCGATAGCGGCAATGACGAGGCCCATAGTGAGGGCCGCTCCTCCGCGTCAGAGAGCGGGAAAGGACCACGCAGACGGGCGCGGAGGAATTGAAAGTGAGCAGTCGCGCTCGTGTGACTCCATCCATCTTCTGCGGTGATGAAACAGATGAATCAATATCTAAACATGGCTACACTTCTTAAGCGTAATAGTGTCTGTGTGATTTTTTTTCTTGTTCGAGATAACGTATTAAATTGTTACTAGTCATTTCACACAAATCATGAAGAATTATACGGTGTGTCAAGTAGCGTCTTCTATAAACGTCCCAGAAATGATGGAGAGACGACAGGTATCATTCATGTTTTCCTTTCTTTTCCTTTCTTTTTCTTTCATTACATAATCCATTATTAATTATTATCATTATTATTATTATTGTTGTTGTTTGCGATGTTCTTTTGATTTGATTATGTGGTGCTTTCGTGTTGTGTTCCTCCGCTTTCCATTTCTCTCTCTCTCTCTCTCTCTCTCTCTCTCTCTCTCTCTCTCTCTCTCTCTCTCTCTTTGTTTGTTTGCTTCACTGTTTTTCTGTGCCACTCGAAAATTCTTTTTTTCTAGCAACGATACACAACCCAGGACGTATTCCTACTATAAACACCAGTATATTCCACTCATCTCCGTATCCTCATCACGTCATATTAAACAGTCGACACACTCTCTGCAACAACAACAACAGCGTGCGTTTCACCCACTACCATGTCCTCCGGCGCCGGCAGGGATGACCAGCAGCAGCAGCAGCAGCAGCAGGTCCCGCAACAGCAGCAGCAGCAGCAATTGACCGAGGACCAGCTGCAGGAGATCAAGGAGGCCTTCGATCTCTTCGACACGGACGGGAGCGGCACGATCGATGCCAAGGAGCTCAAGGTCGCCATGCGGGCGCTGGGCCTCGAGCCGCGCCGGGAGGAGCTGCGGCAGCTGCTCTCCTCCGCCCTTAACGCCGACGCAAAAGGCGGCAATAACAACAACAACAATAACGCGACGCTCGCGGTGATCACGTACCCGCAGTTTGTGGAGCTGATGCGGCGCAAGATGACCGAGCGCGACTCGCGGGAGGAGATGATCAAGGCCTTCCGCCTCTTTGACTCCGACGAGACGGGGCGCATCACGTTTCGCAACCTGAAGCGCGTCGCGATGGAGCTGGGCGAGAACATGACCGACGCCGAGCTGCAGGAGATGATCGACGAGGCCGACCGCGACGGCGACGGGGAGGTCAGCGAAGAGGAGTTCCTGCGCCTCATGAAGAAGACCTCGCTCTACTAGTCGTTGGCGGAACTGCGTCTGTGTGTTTTTGTGTGTGCTCGATTTTTTTGCGACCATCACACACACAAACGTGATATAAAAAGAAAAAGTTTGAAGTGACCCTTCCTTCCTGTGGTGTCCCGCCCTACCACCCGTTACGAAATAGCTTTGATATTATTCATTTTTGCTTATAGACCTCTGTTGATGTACACTATCTGTGTTTATGAATCTTTCTTGAAATTAGTCGCGCATAGTGGAGGTTGTAAAGGCCATAATGCTGTTTTTTTCTTTTTTTTCGCTGCGCTCTCCCTCATTGTTGTGTATATCTAGAAGATACACTTCTCATTTTCTTTCTCCCCATCATCATCTCCTAACATGTTCGCTCTGTGAGATATGCTACAGCGCACCACTGACATGTGACGTGGATGCGTCTGGTGGTGAACGACCCCAGTGGCCAATACGTTTGTGCACTCACTTCATCGCTGTTCATTCCTCCTCGCTCTTTCTCTCGTCTTCCCTCACTCCCTCCACACCCACACACACACAACCACCTTCACCCTGCAGAATCGCTCTTCAAGAATTTCCCACACTGTATTTAGTGGTTCTTCTTTCTTTTTTGTCTTCCCCCTTCCGTTTTTCGTATTTATAAACATTCATTCCTTCTTTTCCTTTTCTTTTCCTCAGCAGATAACGACTTTTACACAACGAACACATTAACCCAACGGTTTACAGTATTACTGCTACTTCCCCCCCCCCTAGCATCTTCTCAATATGTTCGCGGATGCGGAGGCGCTTCTGTGGTACGACCACGCCCTCCTCTCCACCGACCGGGCGCGGAATCCCCTCATCGCCGAGCAAGAAGAGGCCAACCGTGTCGCGGCCGCCAACACCCATCTCGGCCCCCACCGACAGCAGCAGCCTCAGACAACGGCGGCGGGGGGCGCGAAGGTGAACCCACGCCTGCAGCGCGTGGCGCGGTACTACTCCCACCTGTGCGGCCCGACACTCCGCCGCAGCGACGCCGACGACACAGCGGGTGGTGGCGCCGGCGGCGGAAGAGAAGGAGGAAGGGCCGCCGCCGCCTCCTACTACGAGTCGTACTTTCCCGACGATAACGGCGCTGAGCAGCAGCGGGAGGAGCTCGGCGACGGCGGCGGCGTGTGCAGTGCCGCGGACGCGTCGGTGCTGTCGTCCTGCGGCGGCAGCGTCAACGGTCGTTTCTACCGACACATCGTCAAGACACTGGAGAGCGGCGGCCGAACACCGGCGCCACTCGGCGGGGACTACGCGGGCTATCGTCGTGGTGGTGGTGCGGCGGCACTGGACAGCCGTGGGGAGGCGGATCCACCGCTCGCCTCTTCTTCCCCTTCGCAGCAGCAGCAGTTGCTGTCGCCGGACCTCATCTTCTCGGACAATGCCGCTCTCTTTGGGCTGGATGAGGCAGGGAACGCTGTGGACGAGCGGCAACGCCGATCGCGGGAGCAACACCAGGCGAAACAGCAAACACATCAGCAGCAGCAGCAACAAGACAACCTGAGCAAGTCGAATCTTGGTGTGGAGGAGGAGACAGTGCTGGTGCCGTACCTGCTGCGGAAAGCCGGGGGCAGTGGCGGGGGCAGCCAGCGGAGCCTGCGCTACACCCATGTCGAGTGCGCTGCGGGGGTGTTTGTGGTGGTCATCGGCGGCAGCGGCAAGAGCGGAGGGGTCTCCACTGTGGACACCGCGCAGACTCCGCGCCACGCAGCTGATGGGGCTGCGCCAGAGGAAACGATCCTCTTTTTTGACCAAGTCAACAACATTCCGATCACGTGCCTGCGCGTGTCTGAGATTAAAGTGCATCGCCGACAGAAGGGAGCGCAAAGCGAGGGCGACGACGGGAGTGATGTGTTTTCTCCCGGGGCACCCGGAGCCGACGCGGTGGCCAACTCCAACCCGTTGTTAGTCGCCACCGCCAGCGGTCCGAGTGTCGTCAACAGCAGTTTCCGTAGTGACGGCGCCAAGTGGCAGCCACCACACCGCTGCCAGCAACAGCTCCTTCGCCCAGCGCGGCTCTGGCTCCTTGGCGTCTTCGCCGCCGGTGTCGGGCCCGAGGGCGGTGGCGCCGCCGGCCACGCCGAGCGAGCAGCGGCCGTGGTACTACCTGGACAAGAGCGAGCGGGTGCACAAGGTGTTTCTCGACTTCACCGGCCGTTTTTGCGTCGTGTCGTTCGTGTCGGGCCGCAACGTGTACTTTTACATTCCCCGCCGCCGCGACTCGGCGAAAACCAACACCGCCGGTGACGACGGCGACGACAGCGACGGCAGCCGCCACAACGGCTCCTCCACCGCCTCCGAGCCGACCGCCAGCGAGCGCCGCAGCCAGTGGCTCAAGGTGGCCAAGCGCTACTTGACGGCCTCTGGCGCGTCGCACGACAGCAAGAGCGCCGCGAACGTTAACAACAGCAGCTTCTCGCGCAAAACGGACGTCGCGGCGCTCTCTGACAAGGGCGCGCCGGTGGCGTTTGAGCTCCTTATTAGCGGTGAGAGGGACAGTGCAAGGCCAGGGTCCTCAATGGAGGGAGGCGGAAGCCCGCTGAGCCCTGGTTCGACCGCCGCGGTCGTCGGTCGATCCACTTCTCCTCGCGACACCATTCCACTGCGTGTGCTGGAACCCGTATTATTATTTTGGTCTTTCCAGCCTGCGGGCACGTTTCTCTTCGTCATCCTCCTCTTCCACCTCGTCGTCGACGGATGAAGTGCTGGCCCCCACTGGAGAAGTGCTTCTCTCGTGTGTTGGCGGCCGCACACTGTTTCACACGTGTCTCACCACCTCTGTTGCCGCTCCTTGCGTTGTGCGCCCGCTCTATAGCATAGCTCCTCCTGCCCCCACGGGCGAGGAGGAGGAGGAGGGAGCGCCTTTCTCAGGCATTGACAGCATTGCCTTCTACATCTCGGAGCGCCGCCGCGCGTCCCCCTCTTCAACGTCTTCTGCTTCAGTTGGGTGGCGGACGGCGGCGGCAGCGAAGGAGGAGGATGAGGAGGCAGCAATGGGTGGGAAGAAGAACAGGAAGACGGCTCCGGGTGGGAAGCCGAGCTCCTCCTCGGCAGGCCGCGTGCGATTTGCTGAATCTGAAGCTGCGGCGGATGACAACGATGGCGCTTTGAACGATGAGGAAGGGAATAGGGAGGGGACGACCTCCGTTGAAAACGAGAACGAGACGGCGGACCCTTTGCTGCGGCGCTACGACCACCGTGCACACTTTCTCCACGAAAGCTCCCCCGCTACTCACAAGGAGCATAGCGGCAGCAACGACAACAACAATAGTAGTAGTAATCTTTTCAACAAGAGTGCTTCGAGTAACATGACGAGTGCCGCGGGCTCGCTGGCGGCAACGGCAGCACTGCTGGCGGAGCAGAAGAGCGGCGAGGCCGCCGCCTATGGCGGAGAGGACAGCAGTGGTGTGTTTGACCCACAGCGCTGGGGGGTCGGAGGAGGAGTGCCGGCGGCGCGCGTCGACGCTAATGGCGGTGGCAGCGTTTTCCCTCGCGACACCGACGGTGGCAACAGCAATGACAAGGACTTGGTTGCACACGAGTGCGTCGTGCTGGTGGCGGTCGGCGAACGTCTGTACGTATTCTCCTCGGGCGACCTCAACCCGCATTTGTCCACAGAAAATGTCAGGCGGAATAATGGCGGCCGGCGCGCAAGTCGTTCGGTTGTGTGCAGCGTGCAGCGATGCAACGTGTTCCCTACCCTTTTCGCACTCTACAGGGGCGGTAACGGCAGCAACACCCACCGAGAAGGAACTTCCCCTGTAGAATCAGAGGATCGTGTGGGAAGTTGCAGAAACTTTATTGTCTTTCGCCCCACAACGGAAGCCAATGACGACGCAGCGTCGGGCAGCGCAGGTGGGCATGGTGCCACCGTGACGCGCAGCGTGGTCGAAATCATGCCACCAGAATACCTCGTAGGCCGCCGTTCCTGCGGCGGCCCGGACGGCGCTGCCGCGACGCCCCCGCAGACCTTTCAGCCACCGCCCGCCTTCTATTGGCGCGTGTACACGGAACCGACGGCTGCACAGACGTCGGCTCGGGAGATGAAGCAGCGCAAGCAGCGGTATCAGGAGAAGAAGGGGGAGAATGAGCAGTGCTACCTGGTGCACGGTGTGCTGACCCTTCAGAGCAACCGCATGCACACTCTCTCGGCGTTCGACGCGGAGAGTGCGCCCATACGCGGGCATGCGAACGACAGCGTTGCTCAGAAGCGGCAAGACACCACTGCCCGCGCCGGAGACCAGCACGCATGCCCTCAATACGGGTGACGAGGATAAGCTGGAGGCTGCGCGCCACCGCTGGCAGAACTTTGTACTGGACGGAAACACCGTGCGAGACTACATGCTTCTCTCCTCCCGTTCACTTTCTGGCCCCACAGGAGGCGGCGCCTGGCCTCTGCACCGGTACACAACAGACGTAGCAGCCGCCAGTTCCGCCGCCGCCACAGGAGCCGCCGCGGGCAGCCCTGTGTTTCTGCCCATTGGTGTTCTCTCGCTGGTGAACGTCACCGCTAGCGTCAGCGCCATCGCCGACCGCGTTCTCAACCCGCAGAGCCCTCAGGTCGGCGCTGCGGCCTCCTTCGACCCTCAACAGCAAAGCAATTTTCCCGACGACTTCGTCAGTGCTGCCAGCGCAGACAACAAGGGAGGCGGGCGGAGCACGAAGTCTGCGGCTGCGTCCCGCCAGCAGAGCACACCGCCGTCGATGGAGGAGTCTCTAGCAAATGGTGAAATCGAATTGGACGCAGACATTGTGGCGATTCAAGCCGTCTTGCACAAACTGAAGGATCTGTCTGGGGGCCGCGCGGACTCCTCTGGGGAAAACGGGGTGGGTGCTTCGACTACTATCCCTTCTGCTGCTGCTGCTGCGACGACGACGATAACAGCAGCAGACTCCTCGTCAATCACCAAGCAACATTGCCAATAATAACGCTGCTGCGCCATTTGTTATTCGCTCGTTTGCCTCTAGCCCAACGCACATTGCTGTGACGGCTTCGCGACTGGTGCGAAACGCGGCGTCAGAGTCGGAGTACAGCAGGAGCGCACGAAGCACCGACTACAACAGCAGCTCGACGAGCAGGCGCCAGCAGCAGAAGCGGCGGCCGTCGCCAGAGCAAGAGGCGGCCGACGCCGACACCGACGACCGACGCCGAGGTCGAGACGGGCCCCAGGGACGAGCAGGTGGTGGTGATGCTTTTTTCTCACCTGTCGTTCATTCCAATCGAGGCTGAGCACTCTCGTCGCCTCGAGAATCGTCTGGTCTACTTTTACACCTACACCATACCGGCGTCGGCGGTGGGGTCGTGTGGCAGCAACAGCGGTAACAGCGGTAACAGCGGTGGTGACGACGGTGTGTACCTTTTCAACGTCAAGTGGGACGCCGGATCGACGTGGCGCTACTTGGACGACGCGACTGCCGATGCGGCCGAGCGGAGTCAGCGCCAACACCAGCAACAACTCCGGAGCACCAGCGCCGGGGGTAGGAGTCGAGGGACGGCGACACTACCAACAGCCACCGGAGGAAAACGCACGGTCCATGCGTTGAGTCCCTTTTCCTTCACGCTGTTCAACGGTCGTTCCATCACCACCCTCCGCGCCCTCATCGGGGCCGAGCGCCAGTCGGCAGAGAGCCCCAGCGGCATCAGTCCTCACGATCCCTATGGTGGCGATGCCGGCAGCGACGCGGGCGGCAGCGTTGACACTGACGTGGGCACGGGGGGCACTGTTGAAAAGCCGTACATGGTTGCGGGCGGGCGGCAGGGACTGGTGTCTCAGTGCCTTTTTTATGCCTTTTCACTGATGGAACGCGACGAAGCGGATCATGTAGCAATAATGGCTGCATCAGCCCAAAAACAACAACTCTTCCTCCTCTTCCACTTTTCTGGCGCCACCGTTAACTTCTTCTCGCGCTGCGCCGCGGAGCCCACAGTCGCACAACCACCGCAAGTCGTCCTTGTTGACCGGCCTCTCGGCTGCCGCTGCTGCTGCTGCGGCGGCGTCGGCGGGTGGCGCCCAATCCAGTGCGGCAGTCAACGAGCGCCAGGCGGCGGCGCACCAGGACGAGCTTCTGGCCGACTTCCTCCGCCGTAACCCTATCTTCGACACCCTCCTCGCACGACTAGAGGCGGCGAGCGCTGCGGCGTCGTCGCCGACGCTTCTGTGCATTCCCGGCTTTGGTTGCAACGCAGGTGGTGTCGTTGATGCTCACCCCGCCTTCGTCGTCGCCTTTTCAAGATCCGGCGAGTGTTCACTGCTCGGCACCGCCAAGGCGCTCGTGCTGTATTCCTACACGGTAGATCAGCTGATGCAGTTCGCTCTCTCGCTGGTCTTGTCGTACGTCGCCCAGTGCGGCGCGCGGCCGCTCGGCGCACGTCGCTGTTGTGGAGGTGGCGATTCGACGCGGACTGTCGGCCGCGGGCAGGTGGTGCTGCTGGCGCGCGGTGCGGAGTGTGTACGCAAACTACCTGCTCCACGGCAGCGCCAGCGCGCGTGAGAGGCCGCTGGAGGCGGCAGCGCAGCTGGGGAAGATACCTCTCTTGGCACTGCCCCCAAGTGCCCGGGGCGGCGGCGGCGCTGGCAGCGGCGCTGAGGCGGCGGCGTTGGATATCTTCAGCTTCAATCAGTACGTCTCCTCCGCGCAGACGGCGCTGATCGAACTCACGCGCGTCGCGCTGCGCGGGGAGCCGAGTCGCGACAGCGCTGCCGACGTGAAGCAAATCGGTCCGCGCCTGCTCTCCAGTCGCTTCGCCCCTCTCGTGCTGTTTCTCAAGCTGCGCTTGGAGACCCTGGAGGCCGTGCGGCGGCGCGGGCTCTACACGCTACACACGCAAGTCAAGGCGGCCATCACGCGACAGATGAGTGTGTGGAGCTCGCTGCTCTTCTCGCTGCTGGTGTACGCCAACAGCATGACTCGCGGGGAGACGAGCGGTGGCGTCGCGGGCGGTGGCAAACGCGCGGGCCCAGATACCGTCTCGGCTGGTGACACCGCGTGGCAGGACGCAGGTAGCTGGGACAGCCCTCTTACCGCTAGCGCCACCCATGGTAGGGATAACGGCCCCCTCTTCTGGGAGGAGTCGAGCGCGACGCCAGACGGCATATATCGCGCCGTATACCAGTGGCTTTGGCGCGGCTCGACTCAGCGCGCGTCCGGGTGCTGTCCGCTCATGAATTTCTCATACGCAAGTACTCCCTCGACCGCCCCGCGGCGCTGCTGCAGGACTTTATGCTGCGCTTCGGCTGCTACTACCTGCCGTGGACGGCGGACATGCGCGAGAAGTTAATGGTGCTCAAGCCAAACCCAACCTACAGCGGCGTAACCGATGGTGCTCCTGGTACCGCGAACGACAGCAATGGCAGGAAGCCCACTTCTTCTGCGGACGCAACGGACGCTAGCCGGTCAGTGGGGGTACCTGTGGATTTCGACTCTTTTCGACCGCTCGCATGAGATGCTGCCGACGCTCTTGTACAGTAACGACGCAAACCCGTTTCTTGACGATGTGTCAATGGATGCGTTTGGTAGAAAGGACGCGGGCAAGCCCGGCGACGGTACCGATGCCGCACTTCCTTCATCTTCCTCGGAGGCCTCGGCAAGTGCCCCTAGAAGTACACACCCCGAGTGCGCTGCTGTTACGGCCTCCAAACCACTGTATGCGCGCCGCGCGCTAGCCGCACTTGCCGCTGCGGAGGCAGGCAGACGGCGCTGCCTCGAAGGTCTGCAGGTGCTGGAGGACTCGACTCTGCTGCTGTACCAGCAGCCGTACCCCGAGTCGGCTTCCGACGGACCGCTCGGCGGCGGCGACGACGCTGACGGCGCTCCTCCCGCCATGTCGGATGAGGAGATGCTGCACTACTTCACCTCCAACGTCGCCCGCGCACACCGGGAGTACTTTGACCCGTCGACTCCGCAGACAGACACCGCGGCAGAGCCGCCATCCGCATCACCTGAGAAAGAAGATGGCAAATCCGGCTCACCTGGCCGCCGCTCATCGTACACTGGCGAAACGCACGGCTCGCAGCCGCGGTGGAGCTAGTCAAGATCATGACGATGACGATGGCCTCGGTAGCGAGACAACGTCGAGCACCAACAGGAACAGGAACAGAAACAGAAACGATGCAGGACGTGCGTCTGCCTCTCCTGACACTCGAGCGCTTTGTGGAGGAGGCGGCATGCATGTCTCAGCTGGCGAGAGGCGATTCGACAAGTGCTACTGCTGCTGCCGCCGCCGCCGCCGCTCAGAGACGCGACGCGCTGGTCGAGAAGCTGTACATTCGGCATCGCCTCGGGCGCCCCCGCCGCGCCGGAACAAGGAGCTCCAGTTTTGACGGGGACATCTTCTCCCCGCGCTTTCAGGCGACGCTGTGGAAGGTGTACGCGCCTCACTTCCTCTCTCGTGTGCCGCACCGCTACCTGCAGCGCGGACTCCTCACGTACGCCGCTGGACTGCCGCTCATTACCATTCCCGACATCCGCAATGAGAATATCCTGTGTGCCGAAGGCGATGGTGATGACAACAATAATAACAACAATACCAATAATAACAGCAACACCAATCGCGCTACTAGTGCAAACGCCCTCGGCGGAAGCGCCCACACGCGCGGAGCCGCAAGTTCTTCCGTTGACCCCCGCCGCGTCAGTACGTTGGAGCTGGTTCATGACACCAGCGCGGGAGACAGTCGCACCAGCGCAAACGACAGTAGGATGTCGGTCATGGGCAGCGGTGTGCCGTGCGTGGCGCCGCGGCAGGACTTTTCCTCTCTCCTCATCGCCTTCTACCACGCCGCCCGCCAGCGGAATCTGCGACTGACTGGTTTGGCCGCCTCTGTGGGTATCGCAGACACCTCCGAGGCGACTCGTTCCGCTGCTGCCGCTGCGGCAACCCCGCCTCGTCCAACGCCAACTTACCTGTGGAGAAGTGCGTGGACGCGTTTGGTGCGGAGCGCACTCTGGAGGCTGTCGAGGACGCTCCCGTTGTGGCGGCGCGGCGCAGCGCCGCTCACCGCCAAGTGGCGCGCCTTATCCATCAGCGGGTGGAAGAGGCCCCCATTATGGGTATTGTGGATGGAGCCGACGTCACCGGCAAGGGCGCGAGCGTGCATGAGGGAGAGACGCACGAGAGCCACGCCTCTCAGAGGGAAGAGAGTGCCGACAGCGAGATCCACGAGAGTAGCCTCAGTGGGTCGGCCGGTGTTGACGCGGAGAGCTTTGATGACGTGCTGGGCACCGAGCCAGGAGAAGCTCCTGACGAGGGGGAAAAGGCGTCGATCCACGGCGGAAAAGAAGCGTCACGTTTCCACTGATGGCGCGCGCTCCCCATCCGCGAGCAACGCCCTCGTCTTGCTGGATGCCAAAATCGCCACACAGGCCGAGGGCGTTTTTACAGAGCTGCTGGGCGAGCGGTGCAACAACGGCGGGGACGGCGGCGCGGGCGAGGACGCGATTCTTGCCGCTTTCGCTGCCTGCGTGACGTCGATGGAGGACTGGGTCAGCGTCTTGGCACCGTCCGCTGCCGGTACAGACGGCGGCGCGCACGCTTCCCCTCTGGGGGCGGCGGCGCCTCGCAGTCGGCGTTTGGCGCCGTCAGCACTTCTACCCGGAGCCACGCAGCGTCCACGACAAACACGGAGCCCAACAGCCCCCTCTCACTGACGCGCCCCGAGAGGGGAGGCGGCGTCCCTGCCTCGAGCGCCTTCGCCGGCCACCCGTCGGAGGCCGTCAACAGGCTGCACCCAGACAGCATGCGCTTCCACCTTGTTGAGTCGCTCTTCTTTAGCTACGGGTACTTTATCGCGCAGGAGTGCGCCGCACGCGAGAGGCCGTGCAGCTAACGGTGGGCCGGGAGAGACGTCAAACGGTGACCACCAGGAGGGGAAGGCAGCAAGTGCGCCGACTCCTCCACAAGCACCGCCACAACAACCGCTGAGTGAGTGTCCGTGGAATGCCCTCTGGCGTACCTGTGGGAGAAGAAGATGGGCGTGTTGCGGCGCAGTGGCGCGGAGACCAGCAGATGAGCCGATGGAAAACGACTGGCTTTCCTTCCAAGTTTACTCTACTGCTGCGCTCGGTTGTTTCTTTTTACTACCGTCTCTGCCAGACCGACTCTAGCACTCCTCCCTATTCGTCGTCTGGCGCTGATGTTGGCGTGGATAACCACACCCCCGCCCCTTCGCTCTCGTCTTCACCTCCGCAGCAGCAGAGTAAGCAGCATGCAGAGCAGAGGAGCGTAGCGAGTCCCAGTAGGGCGCTGTGCCGCGCGTGGTGCCGCCTGCTGCTGGGAGACTACGCGGAGGCCGTGCGGGTGTGTCTGCGGCAGCTGCGCGACGCCACGACAGCCGTCGAGTTCACGCGGCGAGCCGAGTCAGAGATGCTGGCAGCGGTGGAGGTGCGGGAGCGGCGTCTGCTGCGGCGGCAGCAACAGCAGGAGGAGGAGGCCGACGCCCACTCGGCGTCCCACAGTCCTGCCGCCGGACGGTCCACCTCTTCGTTGGCGCACGCCGCTGATGAACGAAACGCGTGCGCTGCAGACACGGACTACGACTCGGACGACATCTTTAGTCTGACCGGGTGTCTGGACAACATGACGGCGCACAGCGCTGCCGAGGCCATCAACCAGCTGTGGTTCACCATCATCGAGTTTATCATCCAGCGAGACACGATGACGGGGCCGCCGGGAGCCGGTGACGGCCACTACCTCCCCGTGGCAATTGTCGGGCGACAAGTACGTCGGTCCCAACGGCGCGCTGCGGCTGCTGGCAGATGAACACAAGATGCGGCAGCGCATGCGCCGGCGCGAGGGGAAGAAGAGCAGGAGGGGAAGAAGGGAGCGGTGCCGATGACCACCACCTCATTCGTCTCGCGGACAGCGGAGTGGATAGCGAGGCCGACAGTATTGAGCTTCCAGAGGACGGACCGGAAGGCTCCGCAACGAGACCACAACAGCGGGGCGGCGAAACTGCCCGCAGGGGTAGTGAGGGGAGTAGTAGTGAGGAGGGGGATGACAACGGCGGATACGACGACGTCAGCGGCGGCGGCGGCGGCGGCGACCAGTGCGACGGCGACGCGGATCTCAACTACTTCCTCACCATCTCCAACGTGTCGGCCATTCTGCGTCTGATGCCCCCGCAGGTGCGTATCTCGTCCTTCCGCCGCGAGCTCACGGCCTCGCTGCTGCTGCTGTCGTCGCGGGTGCGGCAGATGGCGGGGCGGACGGCGAAGCTCTCGCACATCATGGGACGCATGCAGCGCGAGTCGCGTCACCTCCGCCAGCACTCCGCCCTCGCCCTCCGCCTGCCCCCCGCCCCGGACGGCGCCGCCTCGTCGTCGCATGCACCGCCGCCGCCGGCTCGGCGCGCCGCGGGCGGTGGTGCCCTCACGGGCGTGCAGTACACCAGCAGCCCGGACAGCAAGTGCTGCTTTTGCCACACGCCGCTGCTCGTACCTCCTCCTCCGTCGTCCGCGCACGCAGGACGCACCGGCAGTGCTGGCCGTCCCCCACGCTGATCCTCCGCTGGTGTGTTTCCCGAACTGCTCGCACGCTGCCCACGCGCGCTGCTACCGGGAGCGCCGCGTTCAGCTAGGCGTCGCCGACTCCCGCGCCGCGGACAAGGTGCCCACGTGCCTTCTGTGCTCCGTCGATGCCGTGCGCCTGGGATACCTCCTGCCACTCGAGGCGGACCTCACGGAGTCCCGCACGCTGCTTCCATAGCCTCTTTTTCTCATTAATGTACTTCTCTTCGCCGAATGTTTGCACTGTTATCTAACCGTTGCATCAACAGGTACTAGTCAAGTGATATATTTTTATAAACATCACATAATATAGCTGCGCTCTGCTATGCTGTGCTTCAACGTTTTTCTTACTAACTCATTCACTCACTCACTCTCCTCTCTCTCTCTCCTTCTCCTCACGGTTTTTCGCCTAAAGGTAATAGTACGCTTCTCTATCCTTATTCTCTTCTTCTCCTTTCTCTTTCTTTACTCCCCTCCCCCCGCCGTTCATCATGCAACAACAGCAACCGCAGCAGACACAGGAGCTGTACAGCGCCGCGCAGTACGCTGGCCTGCTGCATCAGGTGCTCAGCTGCACCAACAACGACGAGCGGCGCGCGACGGAGGCGCTGGTCGTGCGCTCCCTCGGCGCCCCCGCCAACCTCCGCGAGCTCGTGCTGCTCCTCTGCCAGGACGACCTGGGGAACGTGCCCGGCGGCGGCGCGGCGGCGGCATACGGCAGCTCGCGGCGGTGCTTCTGCGCAAGAAGATCTTCACGCTGTGGCGCGCGCTGCCGCCGGCGGATCGCGTGGGCCTGCGCGCGATGCTGCTGGAGCGGCTGGGGACGGAGCCGGTGCGGCAGGTGCGCTTCTCCGTCGCCCACATCATCGTGCGGCTGGCCAAGTCCGACTCGCTCGCCGCCGCCTCCGCTGCAGCGGCTGAGGGCGACGACGCCGCGGCGGCCGCTGCGGCGCTGCACGCGTGGCCGGAGCTGCACCACGCCGTGCGCGCCGCCAGCGAGGACCCGCGGCCCGACATGCGCGAGCTCGCCATGGTGCTCCTCTACAGCTTCGCCGAGATCCTCGAGGACGGCCCCGACGCCGCCGCCGCCGGCAAGTCCAAGGGCGGGAGCAAGGGCGCGGGCAACGGCGGCAACATGACGGCGCTGGCGGCCGAGAGCGTCGCGCGCGGACTGGCGGACACGGAGCTCCCGGTGCTGACGGCGGCCGTGCGGGCGGCCGGGATGCTGATTCCCGCGCTCGCCCTGCAGCCCGCCCTGCGCGCCACATTCATCCCGACCGCGGTGAACCACTGCAGCAACATCCTCGCGCAGGCGTGCCAGCCCCAGCAGCAGCAGCAGCAGGCCCCCGGCGTGGGTAGCGACGCGCGGGACGAGCTCTACACGGCCGCCATCGATCTGCTGGCGCAGGTGACGCAGGAGCTGACGGCGAAGCGGCACGCGGAGACCCTCGTCGTCGTCGCGCGCACGCTCATGGCGGTGCTGGGGAGCCCGGCGTGCAGCGGGCGCACCCGCCAGGCCGCGAGCGCCGCCCTCACCGACCTCTGCGAGCAGAAGCCCAAGTTCATTCGTGGCGCAGCAGCTAGCTGGAGCCTCTGGTGAACCTCTGCCTCGCGCTGATGGCCGAGGACGACGCGATTGTGCTCGACGCGGCCATGGGCGGCGACGACGACGACGACGACGACGGCGCGGACGATATGGACGACGACATGCTCGACGTCTGCGCTCCGTGCACCAACGGCGGGCTGCTGCTGGGGGCGCTCGGCAAGGCGACGCCGCAGAAGACCTTCACCGCGGTGCTGCTCCCTTTCATCGCGCAGGCGACCGACGAGTCCAACGCGCGGAGCGCGAGCCCCCGGCAGAAGAAGGCGGCCATGGTGGCACTCTCCGTGCTGAGCGAGACCAACTCTGGCTTCCTCCGCCGCCGCGTCGGCTACGTGCTGGACATCACCCGCCGCTTCCTGCAGGCCGGGGACGCGGAGGGCGGCGCGCTGCCCCGCGAGGCGGCCGCCTTCGCGCTCGGCTACTTCTGCCGCACTCTCCACCCCGAGATCCTCACCCACCACGCCGCGCTGCTGCCGCTGCTGCTGCCGCTGCTGGCGGACCCGCAGGACCTCGTGCGGCGCCGCGCCGGCGACGCCCTCGACACCATCTGCGAGAACATGGAGGAGGAGCTAGAGCCGTACGTGCCGACGCTGCTGCCGGCCGTCGTCGGCGCCATCGGCGCTAGCGCCTCCCTCGAGACGCAGCGCGTCCTCTGCGGCGTCATCTCGGCCATGGGGATGACGCGCTGCGAGGCGGTGCGCGCGCACGGCCCCGAGATCCTCGAGCTCCTTCGCGGGCCCCTCGCCGCCCCCGCCCCGGCCCCCGGCGCGTGGCAACGCGGCCGCCGAGATGATGGCGCTGCGCGCGCAGGCCCTGGAGACGGCGGGCGTCATCGGCGCCGCCATGGGGAAGGAGGCCTTTGCGCCCTACCTCTCCTTTTTCATGCAAGCCGTCGTGGCGAGCATGAGAGGGAACGGCAGCGAGAATGCCAACGGTGCGAACCAGGCGAGTGCTGCTACCAACGGTGGTGGTGGTGGTGGCGCGGCGGCGGCTGTGCTGCGCGAGCAGGCCTTCGGCTTCCTGTGCAACATGTGCGAACTGCTGCGCGAGGACTTCTTGGCCTACCTCGACGACTCCCTCACCTTCGCGCTCGACAGCATCGCGCAGGACCGCACCGTGACGACCAACAAGCACCTGCTGGCGCGCGGCGAGGGACGCGCGGCCGCCGGCGCCTTCTTTACGGAGAGCGCCGCGTACAACATCCACGACGACAAGGACGGCGCCGACGGCGGCGATGGCGACGGCGAGGACGACGACGACGACGACGAGCCCCAGGAGATCCACCTGCGGGTGCGCACCGCGGACGTGGAGGAGAAGAGCAGCGCCGTGTACGCCGTCGGGGTCTTTGCGGAGACGCTGCTGCTGCACTTTGGGCTCGAGCGCGTGGAGCGCTGCTGGGGCCCGGTGCTGGAGCTGACGCAGCACTACTACGAGAAGATCCGCTCCAACGCGCACATCGCACTGGCACAGCTGCTCATGGCCGCGCACGGCGCCACCTGCGCCCACGCCGGCGCCCGCCTCAGCAGCCCGCCGACGCCCGCGGAGCTCAAGGCGCTCGTGAGCCGCTCCTTTGAGGAGGACACGGTGGCGGCGCCGGTGCGGGCGCTGCTGGAGGTGGCGCTGCAGGACGTCTTCCCGACCGCCCTCGAGCAGGAGACGGAGGGCGAGGTGGTCGGCGCCGTGTGCGAGGCAATCGAGAAGGCCGTCACGTTCTTCGGGCCGCAGGCGCTCTCGCTCGGCCCCGACGAGCTCGTGCGGCTGCTGCTGACGCTCTTCCGCGGCCGCGCCGTCTGCCAGGCCCTCGACGAGGACGCCGAGGACGGCGAGGCCGGCGACAGCGAGGACGAGGCGGAGGCGTGGGCCCACGCGATGGCGCACGGCGGCGCCGCCCCCGCCGGCGCTGGCGTAGGCGGCCGCGACCGCGGCGACCCCTCTTCGACGCGGCCGACGCGCAGGCCTCGGCGATGGCGGAGGAGGCGCGCGCGACGGGGGACGAGCAGGCCATGGCGAACCTGCTGCCGACGCTGGCGACCGTGTGGCGCGGCGTGGTGCCGCCGGCGGCGGTGCGGGAGGGCATGCGGGTGCCGCAGCAGCACGACGAGACCCTCGACGCCGCGGCGACGGTGGTGGACGCGCTGGCGGAGGCCTACGGGGACCGCTTCGCCCCGTACGTGCCCTACTTCTTCGAGGTCTTCTGCGCCCTCTGCGACTTCACCACCCGCCCCACCAACGACGCCATCGTCGCCCTCGGCTCGCTCGCGACGCTGGTCAAGTACGCTGACGCCGAGAGCGCCGCCGCCGCCGCCGCGGGCGCGCTGCAGGTGGCGATGCAGGTGCTGGCGGAGTGCGAGGAGTCGCTGGCGCGCGCCAACGCGTGCTACCTCATCAACATTCTGCTGCAGCGCGCCCCGCAGCACTTCACCGCGGCGGTGCTGCCGGCGACGCTGCAGGCGCTGTGGTCCGTCATCGCGGCCGGCACCGGCGGCGAAGAGATCCCCGAGGCGGTCGACAACGCGGCCAGCGCCACGTGCACGCTGGTGCGCACGCTGCCGCCGCAGAGCTTCCCTTTTCACGACGTCGTCGCCGCGCTGCTGCCGGCGCTGCCGATGCGCGTCGACAAGGCGGAGAACAAGAACGCCGTCGAGACCGTCGCCGCGCTGCTGGCGCCGCTCGCGGGCAGCGGCAACAACAGTGACAACGACGGCGCCGCGGCGACGGTGGCCGGGCGGACGGCCAGCGAGTGCGCGTGGCTGCCGGAGGTCGCCGCGTGCGTCGGCCGCGTGCTGCTCTCCCGCGCCATCGAGGAGGAGCTGAAGCAGTCGCTGGTGCACGGGGCGGTGCTGCCGTTTGCGGCCAAGCACCCGCAGGTGTGGGCCGCGGCGAAGGAGAGCGCGGCGCTCTCGCCGGACGCGACGGCGGCGTTGGCGCAGTACGGGTGCTAGCGGGGAAGAACAGTTAAAAAGAAAGTGATCGATTTCTCGTACTGTTACGAGAGAAGCACATAGCGCAGCAGTACATATGACGTGTCTTTATTGTTTTTAAATTAACTATTTTTCTTTTCCAAATTGTCGAAGTTGAACTGATTAAATATCAACGACACTAATTCAAACATGAATAATACCGATTAACATGGGTTGTAACTTCACGATAATAATCCTTTACCCGAAACCCTTTTTGCTTAAGCCTTTCAAATGAATAACACTGATCTTTTTTTTTCTGAAGAATAAATGGAAGTGTGGGACCGTGAGTTGTCTGATGCCTTTTGCACAAGTGTGTTCTACTCCGTCCCTCTGAGTTTTTCCTTTTGTTGGGGTTTCGACCGTTGAGAGGGAGAGTGTGTGTGTGTGTGTGTGTGACAGTGATGCCTTTTGTCTGATTTACTGTTCGTTGTAGTGAATGCAGCCTACCAGATTAGTGAGCATCCCCTCTGTTCGTTCCTTGTGCAATTCTTCTCTTTCTCTTGTGGTTCATCGCTCCTCTTCTCCCTTTATCCCACTCGCTGCCTCTTCCCCTCTGTTCCTCTCTTCCCTCCTTTGACGTCAAATAGAAAAGAAAAACAGAAGAAGAAGAAGTAAGCTAAAATAAAATATTATCTCTTGTCGCTAAGCTGAGCACTTTAATAAAGCCCAGCACCATCGAAACTCTGTACCCCCGCGCACAAGTTTACCTGAAGCTGGTATTGTTATTGCAGACGTTAGCTTTTGCATAGCAACACGAGATTATTACAGCATTTTCTTTGGTCCCCATTTTTTTTTGTATAAAAACCAGCAAACACTACTCACAGAACACAATAACGCTAATAACATCATTAAAACATCAAAACAACACACACACACACACATATCCACTTCGTCACATAATGCTCCGCGCGGTCAGGAACAGCGGGGCGACTTGTCTTTACCGCACTCGCCTTACCGCTGCCGGCGCTGCGGCGGGCGCCCCTTCTATTTGCGCGACGTGCACCCCTCGCTTTTGCTCCACCTCTCACGCTGGCGGCGGGAGCGGCGTGTCGGACAGTCGCATGGCGGCGTGGTGCAAACGTCTGTGGGCGCTGAGCGCGCGCGGCAAGGTGGTGGCCGCCTCCACCAACTCCCGCACTGCCGCCGCGAGCGCCGCCGCCGCCGCCGCCGCCGCAACGGACCCGCTGGGCGGCACGCAGCCGGCGGTGACGTCGGCGGCCGCGGCCTTCGCAGGTTCTCTCGCGGTATATGCGGGAGGCGGCCGCGAGCGGGGCGCTGGCCAAGGACGGCATCCGCACGGGCCTGGCCTCTGGTGAGGAGCCCCACTCGCCGCCGCAGCATCCGCAGCAGCAGCAGCAGCAGAGCGGCCTCGGCGCCGGGGACGACATGACGTCCATCATCGCGGAGCTCAAGACGATCGTGGAGAGCGACGCGAGCAGCAGCGGGGGCGGCCGCAAGGTGCCGCTGGCGGTCGTGGAGACCCTCTGGCGCGTCTATGACGAGCTGCTGCCGTACGACGTGCAGCGCGACCTGGCGAACCGCCTGCGCGACTCGCACATTAACAACTTCTTCTCCTTCACCCGCCTCCTCGCCGAGCTCGACTTTGACGTCAGGGCCCTCGACGCGGCCATGGCACGCCTGTCGGCCGCCGTGCAGCGCTGCAAGGACCTCTCGACGGAGCTCGAGAAGCTTTCCGCGGTCTCCCAGAAACTACAACAACAGCAGCAGCAGCCGGGCGCTGGCGTCTCTGAGAGCAGCAGCAGCGGCGACGCCCCCTTTGACATGGAGCGTTACCGGAAGCTCTACGAGGAGCTCGACCGCTGCAAGTCGCTTGTGACGAAGACGTCGATTGAGGTGCGCGGGGCCGGCGCGCCGCTCTTCTACCTGTGGCTGCGCCACTCCGCCTCGCTGGAGGGCGGCCTCCGGCGCCTCATGGACTTCCGCAAAACGGTGCACTACTTTGACATCATGTGCCGCCGGCAGATCAAAGCGCTCACCAAGCAGCAGCTGCACGTGCAAGGGCCAGCCGGCAAGGCGGAGGCGGACGCTGCCGACGCTGCCGACGCTGCGGCCGTGACGCGGGCGCTGCTGCAGTGGCACGAGCGGCAGCGCGACATCCGCTCCGTCGACGCGGTCCTCTCGACGCTCTTCCTCGACTTCTTCAGCAAGGAGTACCTGGTGATGGAGGAGCTGACGTGGTTCGGCACGCCGCCGGCGCTGCTGGAGCAGATCATGGCGGCCGAGAGCGTGCAGCCGTTCGTGAACGGGCTCGCGGACATGAAGCAGCGCCTGCAGCCGGCGCACCACCGCCACCTCTTCTCCTTTTTGCACCCCGCCGTCGTCGAGGAACCGCTCATCGCCGTGCAGGTGGCGCTGACCCGCGGCATCGCGAGCTCCGTCAACGCGATCCTGGGCCACGCCACGCCGCTGGCGGACCCCGCCAACACCACCGACGCCGCCCAGCGCTTCCGCGCGAGCCAGCAGCTGTCGGCCGGCGGCGGCGACGAGGACGTGGACACGGCCATCTTCTACAGCATCAACTCGGCGCAGAGCGCGCTGCGCGGCATGGACATGGGCAACGCCCTCATCAAGCGCGTCGTGAAGGAGATCGACAGCACCATCAACGCCTCCCGCGCCGCGCGCGGCCTCAGCCGGATCGTCACGTACAGCACGCTGTCGCCGATCCCGGGCTACACCCGCTGGCTGGGCACGCAGCTTGAGCGCCTCAAGTACCACCAGCGCCAGCTCGAACTGGGCAAGCCGGCGCGCGCGGGCGCCGCTCACAACGACGACGGCGGCGCTGATGGCAGCGGCAGTGCCGCCGACGCGACGGTGGCGACGACGGCGAATCTGACGGCGCCGCCGAGCGTCTTCTGCGACTCTGACTGGGCCGACGGCGGGCGCGTCGCGGGCCGCTTCCACGCCGATCTGCGGGCCGCGCTAAAGCTCTACCTGCGCGCGCGGTCGCCGGAGGACCCGGGCAACACCGAGGCGATCGTCGACTCCTTCTTCAACCACGGCGGGGAGTGTCTGTGGAAGCGCGAGCAGCTGCCGGAGCGCCGCCGCGTCATAACGGAGCTAGTCAAAACGGTCCTGGAGCTGCCCGAGGGGGCGGGGGAGCCGCCGTCCGCTGCCGGAGTTGGGGCCCCCACGGCGCAGCAGGTGGCGGCGCAGGCGGCGTGCGTGGAGCTGCTGCTGGACGTCTTCCACAGCGGCGCGCCGTGGTGGCGCGACCACGCCTTCACCGCCGCCCTGGAGCGGCCGCACACCCGCAGCGTCGCGCACTACCTCGCCCGCGAGAAGCGCTCCGCCGCCAGCCGCCGCATCCTCGACCCCGTCGGCAACTTCCACGTCTCCAACGGCGCGACGATATTCCGCGTCAACTACCTCGGCAACTGCGGCGCGCAGGGGTCGCGCGAAAGCGGCTGCACGATGGTCAACTACTGGTACAACACCGACCGCATCACAGAGAACATGAGCGTCTACAAGAAAAACAAGACGGTCACCCTCGGAGACTTTATGAGCACGATCCTCAAGGACGACTAGGGACGGCGCGTCCGTCGCTGTCGTTGTCTCTGGGGGGGGGGGGGCGGGAGTTGATTCCTCGCGGTGCCTCCCTCCGCTCCTTTCTCAGAAAAGAAGAAGAAATATATTAATGCTTTAAAGAAGCAATCAACCAAAAAAAAAGAAAATGAACAAAACGGCCCTCTTTTTCTCTCTCCCTCTACCTGTATCTCCCGCACCTCTCGTAACATATCGGCATGCTTTCCCCATTACTGTTTGCTTCCTCTGCCTTGCTTGTCTAATCTTATCACAAGAATAGGCAACACTCTTTTTTTTTCTTTTTTTTCTCCTCTTGACTGAATTCCTGTCTCATGGTTTCACAGATCGCATGATGCTTTACTCTGATAGCGTATTTTCCACTTATTTGTTTTTCCTCTCTGTCTCTCTATCTCTCCTTACCTGTTATGCTTCTTCTTCTTTTTTTTCTTGTTCTAGTCGTTCCTGCCCTGCACTTGACTGCTGGTCGTCAGATTACGCTTCCACTCGTTGCTGCAGTTACAATGTATGATTTCTGTGGGGGCTTCACAAGTAAAAGTGTCGTTAATTTGTGTGTGTATTTGTGTGTGCGTGTGTAAGGGGAAGTTTGCAATGCACATATGACATTAAGGGGAACATTGCCGTGGTTTTTAATATTATTTCTATTACCACGCGTCCCCGTTCATACTGAAGAGATACCGAATAATAATATTGGCTGCACATTACTTTGGTTTCTCCTTGCACCTATTTCCGTTCCTTCTCCCCTCCTGCATTTTTCGCAACCTTCACTACAGTACTTTGCACACTAGGCTACTACTAAGTGAGCCTTTCTTTCTTCCTTTCTATCCCTCTCTCTTTTGGTGTCTCTGTATTGTTATCTCCGCCCTTTTTCCTGTTTTTTTTTTTCTATTAGAGAACGTTTTCTTACTTCTTCTTTCCCCCTCCGTGCCCCATTAGACTTCCTCTCTTTATTTCATCTCTCTTGGCACAAACTGACAGGTAAGCTGCTTTTTTTCTTATATATAACAGAGCAAATATCCATCAACAACATTCCTTTCGCTGTATATATATAACCTATTGCTATTTTTTTGATTCCACTATATTTTATTGATTTCCTTTTTGATTTTGAAAGTATATATATCTCTTCATTATTACTATTTTTTCTTTTCGCACAACTTCACGCGGCACCACCATTTCGCTGCGGGAGGAAAACATAAAATAATAAATCATCAATTCACTTATAAGCTATCGCCACGGGCGGCATCACGTAGCTCGTACAAACCAGACGCGTGAGAGATGTCACAAAGCTCCTCCCTGCCAACGGAGATTCCCAGCGCCGGGGAGAGCGGCAGCAGCCAGCTCCCGCGCTTCCGCAGCGGCGACGACTTTTTGGCGAACCTCATGTCCCCCGACGGCAACAAGAGCAGCAACAGCAGCCACACCGCCGGCGGCAAGCGGGACGGCGCGTCGCCGGGCGCCTCTCCGCCCCCCGCGGGGCCGCCGCCGCGCCGCCTCTCCGCCACCGCGACGCCCCAGCAAGGGGGCGGCGCTATCAGTCTCGGCGGCAACCGCTCGACGACGGGCGACGCCGCCGACGAAAGCAGCGCGCAGAGTGCAACGGCGACGGGGTCCGGCCACGGCCCCCGCACGAGCTCCATTTTGCTGGTGCGTCCACCCAGCAGAGGCTCCGCCACCAGCTCCAACGCAGCGAGTGCGGCCTCCTCGCCCAGCCACGGTGCAACGGGTGCCAACGGCAGCGCCCACACAAACGGCAGCCGCCGCACAAGCCTGCTGGGCACGCACGCACCCGCCCACAACAACAGTAGCAGCAACAGCGTGAGCAACCCCTCCACTGCCGCCCCGCCGTCCCCACAGAGCCGCGGCCGCCGGACAACGTCGGTGGTGGTCATGGACAGAAAAGCGTCGCCGTTTGCCGGCAGCGCAGCGGCGGGGAGAACGGGGAGCATGCCGCCGCGTCCGGGGCCTCCGGGCTCTGCCGCCGCCGTACAGTCCGCCACCGATATGCTCCGCATGCGCTTCTCCCGCAACCGCCAAAAGCTGCGGGACACGCTTGAGCGCGAGCGGGAGGCTGCTGGTGCTGCCGCCACCACCTCCTCCTCCTCCGCCTTTGCGACCGGCGCGCGCGCCAGCGTTCTTGGAGGTGCGAACAACCACATCAGCAGCTCCGACCGCCGCTACAGTCTCATTCTCGACCGCGAGAGGGACGACGCGGAGGCCGCCGCCGCCGCCGAGATGGAGGGCACCTCGTCGCCCAGTGCGGCGGCCGCCGCCGCGGCGGAGCGCTCGTGGCTGAACAAACCCGTGTCGGACGTCATTGGGAAAGACAGAGACAGCGTGACGATGGGTGCCGGCGGGGCCTCCCGCAATCGGTATCAGTCGAGGGCCGACGCCGACGACTCCGCGGGTACGCTAAAGCGAAGGGGCGGCTGCAGCTGCCTCTGCCGTTTGCGCAGAACAACAAGTACCTGCACCGGTACAGCGTGACGCTGTCGCTGGCGGCGGCGGCGCAGGAGCAGGGCAATCGCCCCGGCGGGGACCCCGAGATCGGCGCCAACAACAACTTCATCGCCGCGGACCCCGACGCGGAGGCGGTGGGGCTGCTCTGGAGCCGGCAGCAGCACGGGCAGCGGGCCCAGCGCTGTCGACGGCGCCGCGGCCAGCGCCCCGTCCGCCACCACCTCCCCCCGCCTCGGCAGCAGCCGCGGGAGCACGAAACGCGGGAACAGCATCGCCGGCGCGCGCGCCGTGACGTCGCAGAAGCGTCTCATTCAGCTTTTCCCCACCACCAACAGCCTCGTCTTGGACGGCGGTATGGGCCCCGCCAGCGGCCCCTCTTCCCCTGCAGCAGCCGGCGGCCTGGCGTCGTCGTCCGTCGCGCTGCCCCACCACGTGACGGAGGCCGAGGCGTTTCGCATTCTCCCCGAGGAGTTCCTGACGTACGAGCTCCCCGCGCTGGACGCGCTGGCGCCGCCGTCGGTGCTCGACCTCGCCTTGTGCGACCTGACGCAGGTGCGCGAGGCGCTGGTGCACCACACCGCCCGCTTCCCCGCCGCCGACCTGCAGGAGCAGTTCAAGCGCCTCATCGTCTTCTGCATCAAAAAAGAGGAGGAGCGCAACGGCGCCACAACAGCGGCGGGCTCCTGGAACTCCTCCTCCTCCGTCGCCCCCCCTCTCGCGCCGGCGACGGCGGGGCCGCCCCTCTGACTCCGGAGGCTCTCGGGGGTGGGGCTGGCGGCGCGCCAGGCGGAGACGCCGTGCTGACGCCGGAGCAGCGCCGCGCACGCGCGACGGCGGCGCTGATCCGCAACTCGGCGTTCCTCAACGGCACCGACACCGTCCCCACCGACATCCCGAGCCGCTTCCTGCTGCAGGCGCGGCAGCTGCTGCTCTGGCGCTACGAGCAGGACGTCCGCAAGGAGCTCGACGCGTGGCAGCGCGCGCGCTTCCGGCTCTGGCGGCGCAAGTACGGCAAGACTTTCCACGGCACCTGGAGGCCCGGCCGCAGCCCGCAGAGACGCGGCTCTCAGGTGGCAGCTGCCGGGCTGCAACAGCCGCCGCACCAGGCCGGCGAGGAGAGCGAGGAGGGGTACTTCTCTTTCAGCGGCGGCGAAGAAAGCCCCCCGACGTCGGCGCGCGGCGGCGGCAGCCCCCCGCGCAAGGGAAAGAGCCGCCCCGGCTCTGGGGGCCCGTCAACCTCCGCACCGGCGGAGCCCGTGTGGGGCGATTATGTGAGTAAGCCGCCGTACCTCTACCCCGACTTTGGCATCTACGCCAGCAACAGTAGCAGCGGCGCACGCGACCGCTCGCTCTCCGTTTCGAACGCCTCCCTCACCGGCGCCGGCAGCCCCGCGCACCATGCGTCCATGTCGGCTGCGGCGCCAACGTCGCCGACGCGCGGCGGAGCGGCGGGCGGCGGGCGTCGCAAGGAGCGCGAGGACGAGATCGAGCCTCCGACGTACTACGCCGCGTGGGACATTGACCTGTACGACCAGCTCGCGGCCGCCCTCGAGGCAAACCGCCAGTCCACCCCCGGGAGTACGAGCGGTGGCGGCACCACTGTTGGGGCCTCCTCCTCCGTTACGGACGGCGCGACGACGGCGGAAAGCGGCGGTAGCGACGGGGCGGGTGCTGACGGTAACGCAAACAACAACAATAACAACAGTACTCTAGCGGGTGCGTCACTGGAGGGCGACGCGGCTTTCATGGTGGGACCCCAGGCGTCGGCTCCGCTGCCTGGGTACATGCGCGCGAAGCGGCTGGAGGAGCTTCCGATCCCGCTGCCGGTGTTTGTCTACGTGCTCAGCCGTCTGCTGTTCCGCCTTCACTACGCCAAGGTGTTCCCGCACGGTCTCTTCCATCGCGTTCTCCTTGACCCGTACTTTTTCCCCGACAGCGAGCAGTGCTTCCCCGCGGCCTACTACCAGTGCTGCCCGCTGCTTGCTCTCCGAGGCGCTGCAGACGCAGGAGGTGTGCGATGAGCGGCGCGAGCGCTACGCCTTCGCGGCGGCCAACAGCAAGAGCGGCGGCAGCGCCCCGAGCGAGGACGCGATGCACAACGTGGCGCTCGAGGTGGACGACGGCCTCGGTGTCTTTGCGCTGCTCTCGCCGCCGATGAAGAAGGGGCGGCACTCGCTGATGGCGCCGACCCCCATCCCGTGGCTCGACCTCACCCCCGCGGAGGAGGCGGCGCTGCTGCCCGAGATGAGCGAGCAGCAGCTGCTGTACCGCGTGCAGTACCGCTACCACCTGCAGCGCGTCGCCCAGCAGCGTCTGGTGCGCGAGCTCGTGACGCGGCTCATGAACAGCTGCCGCCAGGCCGTCTACGAGTTCTACGAGACCATCGACACGGAGCAGCGCGGCTTCGTGCGGTGGTGCGACTTCACCGACGCGCTCGTCGAGCACGCCGACGTGGTGCACCACCAGAGCCGCGCCGAGTCGGCCGTCGCCTCGACGCAGGCCAACGCGGCCGTCTTCGACAAGTACGTGGTCGAGACGCTGCCGCCGGCGCTCGTGCGGCAGGGCTACGTCGGCCGCGTCATCGCCGTCAAGGGCAGCTCCTCCATGATGATCATCGAGGGGCCGTACAACTACGCCGTGTGCGACAGCGGCAGCGGGGCCGGCGCCGGCGCCGCGCTGCAGAGCATCCAGCTCAAGATTCCTCGTGCGGCCGGTGGCGACCGTGTACGCCGACCTCGAGACCGCGATGCGCGCCAAGTCGTTCGCGGGGCTGGCGGCCGGCGCCGGCGGCCAGAGCTTCGACCGCGCCGCCGCGCTGCGGCCGTGGCGCACCAACCAGCGCGCCCCGAACGTCTACGTGCGCTACGAGGACGGGAAGCGCCTGCAGGCTGACATGGCGATGCGCGTCATCCAGCAGCTCAAGGAGGGCAAGCCGGTCACCCTCGACAGCGACGACGACGACGACGCGGACGTCAGTGGCGGGAAGCGGGGCGGTGGCGGCGGCGGTGGCGGCAAGCACGGCGCAAAGGACAAGGCGGCCGCGACGCGCGAGGAGCTGAGCAAGCGCGCGGACCTCATCATCGACAAGGACCCGACGCGCGCGCGGCTGGAGGAGGCGGTGGCTGTGTCGGACGTCTTCCCCGACATGCCAACGGTGCTCATCACGCGCAACAGCGACCTGATGCTCCGCGTCTACACAACGCACCCGTTCGTGCAGGCGGTGCCGGAGATGGCGCTCGTGCACTGCCCCGAGACGGTCTCGGCCTTTGGCTGGGCCGCGGAGGGCAACGTCGGCGGCGACTTGGACGACGGAGGCGGCACGGGGACAGAGGACGCGGATGGCAACGGCGACGGCAGCGCGGCAGCGACGGGCGACGGTTTGACAACAGCTGCCAACGCCACTGGCGCCGGGGCCACCATCGCCGGCACTAGCACCACGACGGGCAACACCACGAGTGGCCTCGCCCACCCCCAACTCCGCGACTACCTGCTGCTCGGCACCCGCACCGGCAATCTGCTGGTGGTGGACGTGAAGCAGCTGCTGCAGCGCCTGCCGCAGTTCCTGGGCTACGAGACCAAGAACACGACCGCCCTCGGCGTGCTGGGCGATGAGCACAGCGCCTACGCGGGCTACACCGACATGGCCGCGCGCACCGTGCGGGCGGAGGTGTCGGACCACATCGCGGTGCAGCGCCGCGCGCACGAGAGCGTCATCTCGTCGCTGAGCATCGGCGCCAACGGCCTCATCGTGACGGGCAGCCTCGAGGGGGACATCTGCATCTCGCGCCTCTCCTTCATCGCGGCGTCGGTGCAGCTCGTGTTTGTGCGCAAGTTCGCGGTGCACGAGAGCGGCATCCGGGCGGTGCGCGCGGCGAGCTCGCAGCAGATGATCGTCGCCCTCACCGCGAGCAACCGCGCCTACCTGTACGGCACGGCGAACCAGAACATCAACGTCGAGCTCTACGACCCCATCGCGCCGCACTACTTCCCGATTGTGTCGCTGACGGTGGTGGAGGAGCTCGACCAGGTGCTGACCGCCGACGCGAGCGGCTACGTCAAGGTGTGGAGCATGCAGCGCGGGATGCCCACCACCTCCTTCTACGCCCTCCAGTCGCAGGCGCGCGAGGCGAAGCTCAAGGCGCTGGGCGAGGCCGACGACGACGGCGGCGGCGCCGGCGCCCTCGGAGACGATCTTGACGAGGACGCCGACGCGGCCACCGCCACCACCACCGGCGGCGGCGCCAGCAAGCGCAAGCGCAACAACAACACTAACACCACCACCGGCGGCAGCAACAAAAGTGGCCCCTCAAACTCTCTCGTCTCGCACCTCCTCCGCACCTCGGCGGCGAGCATTGAGCAGAACCTCCCGAGCAACGTCGGCCACCTGTTCCCGCTGCGCTCTCTAGCGTACGACTACGCGAACCGGCGGCTCGTCGCGACCGGGCAGCGCAACGCGGTCATGTGCAGCTTCGTGAGCGGCGAGGGGGGCATGCGGGCGCACGGGGAGAGCATGCGCTTCGTCCACGTCGGGACGCGTCTGCCGTGCGTCATCAGCATGAGCACCGTCGACTGCCGCGTGTGGGCGATCCACTCCGGCAACATGCTCCTCGGCATCCGCGCCAACAACCCCGACTACAACCTCATCGACGCGGAGCGCCTCACGTGCACGACCGTCAGCGTCAACCGCCGGGACGAGTTCGGGCAGACGCTCACGGCGCTCGAGGAGGCCGAGGACCGCGGCGACAGCCTCGTGACGGTCATCGACGCCAACAAGATACCCGCCAAGACGGTCGGCGACATCATCGCGGCCGTCGTCACCGGACGCTCCAGCGGACTGTTGTACCGCCAGCACGAGCAGAAGCAGCGCAAGGCCGCCCTCGCCGCGCGTCAGCGGCAGCTGAAGCAAAGGCAGCAGGGCTCTCGAAGCGGCAGCAGCGGCGGCGGTGGTGTCAACTCCTCGGCGGTCTCTACCCGACCCAACAGCGGCCCCAGCGGCGCCGCCGCCCGCGCCTCAGCGACGCCCTTGTCGACGCGCAAGCTGCTGGAGGACATGAACCAGTCGTCGCTGGCGCGAGTCGCCGCGGGGGGCGCGGGCGGCGGTGCGGCCGGCAACCTGGACAACAACATCCGTAACCAGAACGCGCGGAGCAGCGAGATTGTGTGCGGCTGCGTCGGGCGCCGAGACAAGACGCTCTTCTACGCGCTGGCGACGGGCGACATCCGCGTGCACCGCACCGACTCGGGCCGCCTGCTGCGCACCTACATGACGACCCCGCCCTCCGTCGCCGACATTCTGCAGACGGTGGTGCGCTACCGCCACCTCTTCACCACCTCCGGCTTCTCCAGCCGACGCGGCAGCTCCGCGAACGTCAAAGCGGCGGCGGCGGCGGGCGGCACCGCGGGCGGGACCTCTGACGGCGCCGCAGGGTCGTCCGAGGCGCTGATGATGGCTGGTATGGCGTCCGCGACGGACGGCGGGCCGCACACGCCGTGGTCGCAGCTCGGAAACGTGCAGAGGGTGGAGACGGTCGCCATTGTGCTGCAGCGCCTGCTGACCAACTCCCGCGTCCACGGCGCCGTCGGCGCTGGCAGCGGCATCGGGGCTGCTGGCGGCGGAAGCGGCGGCGGCGGCGGTGATGGCTCCGGTGGCCGCGGCAACATGCACGCGGAGCCGGTGCACCTCATGTTCGTCGAGGGCTCGCAGGAGCTGGTGGCCACCTACGCCGACGGAGTCATTCGCTACTTCTCCATCGTTGGCAACACCACCGTCGCGCACCGCACTGTCATTCCCGAGTACCTGGTGGCGCGCGCGCTGCACTACGCCGCCGCGCCGCCGGCGAAACCGCTGACCGGCTTCAACTACCTCGCGTCGCGTGCTGCCAGCAGCGCCGCGTTGCACAATAACAACAGCAATAATAACATTAATAATACTAATGGAGACACCAGTGTGAACGTGACCAACACCGCCGATAACGGGATGCGCGGCGCTGGCAATGGCGCCAACAAGTCCCGGGGGTTGCTAGCGCCGTCCACGCGTCCGCCGCTGTCGTCGTCGTCGCCCACTAACCGCGGCAAGTCTTTCCGCAGAGTCACAAGCAGTCACTCCAACGCGGACGACGCGGCCCGCCCCCGGACGGCGAATTGGAACGGTGCCGGCAGCGGAGTCCCTCCCTACACCGACGCGGCCTCCGGGCAGGAAATTCTGGAGGCGGACGTGGTGAGTGTGGTGGCGTGCAGCACCCACCTGCAGCTGCTCTGCGTCGTGCACGTGACGGGCGCCGTGACGGTATTCGACGTCAGTGAGAGCGGTACCAGCAGCGCCTCCTCCTCCTCTTCCTCCGCTTCAGCGTCGCCGAACGGCAAGTCCCGCGGGTCGGCGCGCGGAGGCGGCGGCGCGGCGGCGGCGGCGGCAGTGCCAGCTTTGCGACGGTCGTGCACTCCTTCACAGTCAACGAGGAGGTGGCGGCGGCGACCTTCCTCGGCGCCTACCCCTGCCTCGTCCTGGCGGACCGCGCCGAGCGGCTGCTCTTCTATCTGGTGAAGGGCGCTCCGCTGCTTTCGCTCGTTGATGACTTTTTCAAGGCCGTGGTGCGCGATCGTCTTACGAAGCAGCGCTCCGCGACCCCCGCCAGCTTCAACGTCTACGGAAGCAGCGGCAGCATAACAGTAACAACCACCCTGGCGCCACCTACAGCTCCGGCAACGACGGCGGCGCTGGTGGCTCTGGCGGCGCCGCCGCCGCGGGTCCTCGGCGCTGCTGCTGGCGCCTCTGGTGTGGTGCACCCCGGTGTCCTCTAACTCCCTCGGCACCCCGTCCGCCCTCCACTTCGACCCCCTCTACGGCGTGCTCTATCTCGGCACGCAGCAGGGCTTCATCTGCTCGTTTCTGGTGCGGAAGCTGCTGGCGGCGCTGGACCTGCGGCCGCTGAGCGTGTCCGCCTCCCTGGTCAGCCTCGACACCTACTGGATGGCGCTCAAGCACCAGCAGGAGCGCAGCAACGAGGAGGCCATCCGCAACCTGCTCTACATCTTCTTCGACCTGACCCCGCAGCGCATCCAGACGCATCTGGCGGAGAAGGGCGGCGTCGGCGGCGGGGCCAACGGGGCGGGGCGGGCGAACCGACGCAAGTACGCCGGCAGCAGCGCGATGCACGATCCTCCGGGTGCCGAGAGCAGCGGCGGCGCGACGCCGGCGGACCGCCCGTCGTCTTCTCCTCTTCGGGCGGCCCCGCGCGGGGCCGGGCGGGATCTCCGGGTCTCGACTCTGCCACCTCCGCCACCTCGGCGGCCCCCGCGGCTGGAGACGTGGTGTGGGAGAACAACCTGCTGTGGGTCTACGAAAACTGCAAGGAGCTGATGCTCTCGGCTGGCGGTAATTATACCGTAGCAACAACAACAACAACAACAACGGCAACAGCAGCAGCAGCACCACTGCAGGCAACAACAACTACAACGGTGGCAATAACAACAACAGCAGCGTCGGCGGCACCAAATCTAGACGGTCCAAGCGTCACGTGTACGGCAGCGGAATCGGCGCGATGCACCAAGGGAGCATGCTGTCCTTCAACTACGATGTCGGCGGCACTCAGGCTGGCGACAACGCCCCGCCGTCGTCGCGCAAGCAGCACCAGCGCGGCACCAGCGGCCATAACAACAACAACAACATGAGTTGCCTGGCCGGCGGGGAGGGGGTATTTCTCACCGATACCGGTCTCCCCGGCGTCGCCGCGGCGACCGCGCGCTTCGGCAGCCAGTCGGGCAACGTCTCGGGAATGACCATGAACGGCGCCTCGCGCGTCGGCGGCGGCGGCCCGCATGCCTTCAATCCGAGCGAGAGCCCGCTGATGGACCTCAGCACCGTCTCGCTCGCGGACCTACTCGTCGCCATGGCGGTGCTGCAGGACGCGGCGCGCACGCTGGAGCTGCTCCCCGAGGCCCCTCCGCACCCGCCGGCGGCCGCAGCGCGGGCCCGGCGGCCGACACGGCGACGCGACGGACATCTTCGCTAGCATGGACGCAGCCGGCGGGGCGGCGGGGCCGCGGGAGGTGAACCCCGTGTGGCTCTTCCTGGAGGGCAAGGAGGACGCGGTGGCGGTCGCGGCGACTGTGGCGAAGCGTGAGCAGGAGGAGGAGGCGCGCGCGACCAACGGCAAGCGCCCAAGTCCGCCTCCACCGCCTACGCCGCCGCCGCGGCCATGGCCGCCGCAGCCGGGCACGGCGGCAGACTCGGTGGCGCTGACGAGCACGGCTTCCACAAGAGCGCCTTTTCGCCCAGCATGGCGGCGGCCACCCTCGCCGCCTCCCGCCAGCGCGCGCAGGCCGACGACGACGACGGCGGAGGCGACGGAGAGAAGGCGCGCGCGGGCGTCGGCCACGGCATCCGTCTCACGCGGGACGCGGCGGCGCTCATTCGGCAGTGGGCCGAGTCCGCCGTCCTCGCGCTGCGGCACTCCTACGCCGTCAACGGCAGCGGAGGCGGAAGCGGTGGTTCGGCGGGTGCGGACGGCCTTTCAGGATCCACCGCTGCCGCTGCAGCCATGATGCAGCTGCGGCACCCTATCGCGTCGCGCTGGGTGGAGCCGATGTTCGAGCGCCACTCGGTCTTCATGAGTGCCAACTCGCCGCTGGCGCTGCTGACGCCGCAGGCGATGGTGGAGCGCGCGAGGATTGAGGCGACGGCGCGCAAACTGGACGCGGCGGAGGCCTCGAGCGACAGCGACGGCGACGACGACGGCGACGACGACGACGCCGGCGGCAGCGACGGTGGCGACACTAGTCGGATGGGCGGGGGCCGAACGGCACCGCAGGCACCGTTCCCGGCAGCTCCCACGGGCCGAATAAGAAGCGGAAGAAGCTCGACAAGAAGGGGGCTGCCGGCAGCGTCAACAGCAGCTTCTCCACCACCCAAGAAGGACGGGAAGACGACGAAGACGACGACGAAGAAGCAGAAGAGCGGCAAAGCCGACGGCGGCGCCGGCCCCAAGCGCTCGCGCGGCCAGTGGGACGACGACGTGGAGGGCACCGTTCCCAAGATGATCGGCGACGTCTTCCAGAGCCCGGGGAAGGTGCTGGAGCAGGTGACGCGGCTGGCGGCGGCGGCCGGACGCGGGTGTCGGCGCCGTCGTCAGCATCACGACGCGCCGCAACGGCTACGTGCTGGTGGGCCACGCGGACGGCGCGCTGGCGCTGTGGACGCCGCTGGCGTGCGCGCGGCTGGAGGGCATCTGCACCGGCGTCCGGCTGGCCGACAGCCTCTACAAGCTCGGCCAGAGCGTGCGGCGGCAGTTTGAGTACGTCCACGCGATGCTCGCACTGCAGCGGCAGCGACACGCGCTGCTGGCCGACAGTGGCGCCGGCCGCCGGGGCTCACAAGCCGCGAGGGGAGCATCGCGGCGGGGGGCGACGGCGCCGGCGAGGGCCCCGGGCACGACGGCGAGGCGAAGATCAAGAACCAGATCAAGGCGCTCTACATGCAGTACTACACGGAGCGCATGCGGCGCGAGCAGGCGGAGCAGCAGTCGGCCGAGGAGCGCCAGCGCCGCCTGGCGGAGGTCGGCGTCGATCTCAGCGGCGACGGCGCAGACAACGGCGGCGGCGGCGGAGGCGGGACGAGGCCCCCGACCAGCGGCAATTACGCTCCTCAGCAGTGGTGGTGGCGGCTGGTGTCGGTGGCAAGAACTCCCCCGCGGGCGGGGCGTCGCTGCTGGAGCCGTCGGTGAACGACTTGATGGCGCCGATGCTGAATCACGCGCTGGTCGCGAGCGGCCTCGCCTCGCTGGAGGCGGCGCGGCGGCGGCACCTGACGACGCCGGACCTCTTCTTCCTGCCGCCCCGCATGGAGAATCTCGCGCGCGGCGAGGGATTCAACGTGGCCGCCTACAAGGCCGCCGTGACGTGCGCCGTCGACCGCCTCATCGTGACCCTCTGCGGCGAGCGCGAGGCGGAGAGCCTGTACCAGCGCGTCTTCAAGCAGACCCTGACCGCCAACTTTTACCGCACGCAGCCCAAGCACGCCTACACGTCGCAGTTCGCCGGCACCACCTTCTACACCCTCCGCACCCTCTGTCTCTGGGGCGGCGAGGGCGGCGGCGAGAACGCGCGAGCCACCAGCCGGCCTTCCACGTTCGCCGCTAGTGGTGGTGGTGGTGGTGCTGCTGGTGCTGGTGGTAGCTCCGTACCAGGCACCGCCGCTCCCGCCGCCGCGGCTCTCACCTCACCAAAATCTGCTGTGGCCCCCGTGGACTTCACGGCCCCGACGGTGCCGGAGGCCGTGTGGGTGGCGCTCAACGCGACCGTCGAGAACGGCGCCGTCACGTCGCAGGTCGACTTTCTCAACTGCGCACACGACGTGATCATGTTCGACGAGGCCGCCGCCAACGCGACCGACCTCGAGGAGCTGCGGCTGCTGCAGGCGGAGCTGCGCGGGCGGGAGGGCTTTGCCCAGGCAATGAATGCGAACTTCACCAGGACCCAGCACACGCGCGCCGGCGGTGGCGTTTTGGGAGTCACGGGTAGTAGAAGCGGCGCCTTCGACTTCGCCGCCGTGCTGCCGGGCTCGGGCAACAACAGCCTGTACAACACCGCGGCGGCGCGAATGCGAACCAGAACCCGAGCTACGACGACAATGGATTCTTCTCCGAAAGCGGGGGCGGCAGCCGCACGCTTCCTCCCGCCAACGCCACGTACGGCTCCTCCGCCGGCGTGACCAGCGGGAGCTTCGCCGCCGCCGCCGCTTCGGACCGCGGTGGTTTCTCGTCTTCGCCGCGCATCTCCAGCTTCCCGTCCCCCGGCAGTGCGCCCGTCTCGGGCTCCGCGAGCGCCCCAGCGGCGGCGATGCAGTCCGCCCTGCAGCAGACCTCGCTGGCCTCTCTGCTGGTGCGGACCGACATGCTGACGCGACGCATCGGCGCTGCCATGTTCCTCTACTCCGCCATCTATTACAGCAGCAGCGGCAGCGGCAGCGGCGCCCGCCCCGGCAGCGCCAGCCGCCTCCCCAGCATGCCCGGCAGCCGCGACTGTCTCCTTCCCGCCACGAACCAGCTTCTGCCGTCGGGCCAGAAAGCGGCGCACCTGACCCGCTCCCCCAGCAACAGCCGCCTGAGCCTCGTCACCGACTACGGCCCCTTCCCGGACGCCCCGGCCGGGCGCCTCGGCGGCGCCCCTCCCGCGGCGGTGGCGCCCGGCAGCCGTCCCCCGAGCTCCCGCCCGGGCAGCCTCCCTCCCAGCAGCGGCGCGGCCGGCGTGCTGCTGGTGGCGGGAGGGGCAGACCGGCTGCCAAGAATCCCTCCAGCGCCTGGGTCGGGGACGCGGGCGACTACCTAGTGACCGGCGGCCGGCGCCGCTCCTCCTTCCTCGGCGCCAGCGCCGGCGCGATCCCAACGCCTGTCGACGCGCTGCTGCACCCCGCCGCGGACACAGCGGCGGCAGCTCGCGGCTCCGCCAACCGCACGCCCTCGCTCGACCGCCTGCCGTCCTCTATTCCCAGCAGCATTCACGCCTCCCCGAGCCTGGAGCCGCACCCAGGGGCAGGGAGCACCAGCACCGGCGTGCCCGTCAGCGTGGGCGGCGGTGGCAATCACATCATGAACAACAACGGCAACAACAGTGGCTCCGGGGACGCGCCGCCGCCGCTGCTGTCGCTGGAGAAGGACGCGGAGTGGGACTGGATGGCGGGCAACCGCTTCCTGCAGCCACTTGCGGAGGTGAAGCGCGGGGCCCAGAGCCGCGACAGCGGCAGCGGCCGCAGCACCCCGGTTGACCCCACTGTCGCCCCTGGCGGCCGTCGCGACTCGGTAGGCCCGACGGCCCCCAAGCCAGCTGCACCCAGCAGCGCGGGCGGCGGGGCGTTCGTCCCACGGACGTCCAAGAGTGCGGCGTCAAGTCTCCCGCCGCGGCCTTCGAGCGCCAACAAGTCAGCGGCCGCGGCCGCCCCGCGCCCCGCCAGCGCGCACAGCAACGGCAGCGGCGGCGGCGGCAGCAGCAGCTCAGCGCGGGAGGCGCCGCCGGTGGACACCATGACGACGCCCGCGTCCGTGCGGCAGGCAATCCGCAGCTCCCTCACCGCCGACATTCTGCTGCGGCAGCTGACACCGCGCGCTGGCGGCGACCCCGGCGGGAGCGGCACGCCGTCGCCCAGCAGGCACGACGCACAGAAGAAGAAGAGCAACAATGGTGGCATCGGCAGCAAAGCTAGTCATACCACCACCACCAACAACAGCAATCTTGCTGGGGGTGTGGAGGACAACGACGGCGACGAGGAGGACACCAACGACCCGAAGCGTTTCTTCATTTATGAGAAGACAAAGAACGCGGGGGACGTCATAGTGGGCTCCGCGCGGGAGGACGAAATCACGCTCGGCGGACCTGCCAGCGGCGGCGGAAATGGCCTCGGCGACGACGATGACGACGACAGGGCGGAGGCGCAGCTCCAGCAGCAGCGGCGACGCTCCAAGCGCCCTAGCGTGCTCGCCCAGATGGCCCTCGACTTCCAGAAAAACTCGGCCACGTTTGCACCGACCCGACGACTCTCCATGTCGTCTATCATCGCCGCCGCCACTGCTGGCGAGAGTAACAATACCAACCTCGCAGCGGCGTTGCCACCACAGGCAACAACCCCTAAAAGCATCGTCAAGAGTGGTGGTGGTGTGGTGGTGCCGCCGCTGGTGCCGCCGCTGGCGCGCACGCCACAGTCACCGGGGAGCCGCCGGGCGGCAACCCAGCGATCGTGGCGGCGATGGCGCAGACACCCGTTGCGAACAAGTACCGCACCTCGCGCGCCTCTTTCGTGGTTCGCCGCAGCATCGCGTCGGCCACCTCCGCCGCCGACCGCGACGGTGAGGACCACGTCAACAGCGACGGCGACGACAGTGAGGCGGAGTACTGCGGGCTGCTGGAGAGCACGCTGCGCGCGCAGCGTCCCGACCGCGCCGCGATGGTCTCCAACAGCGACGAGGACGACGAGCGCGAGGCGTTTCTGGCGGCGGTGGACAAGACCGCGACCGTGGTGCCCGGCTCGCCCCGCGTCGCCGGCGGCGGCGGCGGCGACCTGGAGCTGGCGCTCTCTCCCACCGCCTCGCAGGGGACGCAGGAGGGGCGGCGGGGCAGCCGCGAGGGCGGCGACGAGACGGGCCGCGTCGTCACGCGCGCGCAGCTCGAGGCGGAGAAGGCGGAGGCGTGGCTGTACAGCACCACCTACGCCCTCACGCAGCCCCTGATGATCCCAGACGACACCGATCAGCAGCAGCAGCAGCGGTCGGGCGAGCTGACGTCGCAGGAGGCGGCGGGCGAGGAGGGGCTGGTACCGCAAGCAGCACCAGCTCGCCTTCACCGGCGCGTCCGTGGCCGAGCCGAGCGATGACGAGGACCTGCGCCGGCCGGCCAGTCGCCAGCAGCAGCAACAACAAGGCGCGGACGTCCTCGTGCTGCTGGACGACGACGACGGGCAGCGGGACAGCCGCGTGCGGGCGCGTGGTGGCGGCGGCGAGGGCGGGCGTCCGGGGTCGGCTACTCGGCGCCGCGCAAGCAGCAGCGCCGGCGGCGGCGGTGCGCGTCGCCTTGTGAAACTCAACGGCCCCGTGCGCTTTGGCTCCGCCGCCGCCGCCGGCAGCCGGCACCCGAGCGTCGACGCACTTGCCGGTGACGGCACGGGCGCCGCGGCCGCCAGCAACAACCGCAGCAACATCACCCAGCCCTACCAGTACAGCGACAGGAGGGCGCCGCTGGACGCGGACGACCGCGAGGACACCGAGACCAGCGCCAACGCGGCGGCGGTGGTGGACAAGTACACCTTTTTTACTCCCCGCGCCGCCGCCGAGAATCCGTTCGACAGCAGTACAAGCAGCGGCAGCGGCGGCTCCGAGGAGGGCGAGTACGAGGACGAAGACGGCACCAACACGAACCCCAACGGCACCGAGACGGGCGAGGAGGGCGGCGGCCACCTCTGCGACAACGACGAGGAGGCGGAGCTGCCCGTGGTGCCGGCGACCTCCGAGGCGGGCGTCGCTGACGCGTCGCGCCGCATCCGCTCGGACAGCAGCAGCGAAGCCGCGCGCGGCGACGACGACCGTGCCGCCGCCGCAACCGCCGCCGCCGCTGGTGCTGTTGGGCCCTCCCGCGATGTGTCGCCGCCGGCCACCGAGGTGACCGCCATCGCGCACGGTCTCTCCTCCACCACCGGCGCACCGCAACACGCCACGGCGGCCCCCGACTCCGGCCACCGCCCACCCAGCGGCCGCCCACCGTCCGGCAGCTCGCCGCTGCTGCGCCTGTGGCCCGCGACCACCGACAGCAACGGCCGCGTCATCACCGGCGGCGCGGCGGCACTCCCCCCGACGTCTGCCGCCGCCGCCGCCTCCGGGACGCCCAACCAGACGAGCCTGCGCTTCCTCTCGGCCGTCTCGGCGGCGGGCGGCCCTAGCCCCTCTGCGTGGCTGCGGCCCCGCCGCCAGGGCCTCGGCAGCGGCAACAGCGCCCAGCACCAGCGCCCCGGCGCGCGCGGCAGTGGCGGCGGTCAGCAGCGGCAGGGCGGCGACGACGACGTGAGCCCCGTAAAGAACGCCAGCGTGAGTCTCGGCGGCGGGACGGCCAGCGTCGTCTTTGGCACCACCGCCGGCTCCGGCAACAGCACCAGCGGAGGCGGCGGCGGCCGCAATGCCTTGACGTTTCTCAACAACAACAACAACGCCGGCAGCCAGTGGCGCGGCGGCAGCGCGGGCGGGGGCGGGGGCGGCGGCTCGCTGCCGCACAACCCCCTCGCGGGAACCATGACGATGCGCATGGAGGAGTCGGAGGCGCGCGCGGGGGCGCGGGCGCTGGACTCCAACTGGCGCCGCCACCCCCGCCGCGGCCCCGCCCAGCTCGCGCGCACGGGCGCCGCCCCGCCGCTGCCACTGGGGGGTCAGCGCCCCGGCACCGCCGCCTCCTCCTCCGCCACGCCCCACGGCAGCCCCCTGGGCGACTTCCCCGGCAACCAGCCGCTGAGCCACACCTGGAGCGGCAGCGACGGCGCGGCGGCCGCGCGGCCGGGCCGCCTGCGCGCCAGCAAGAGCCGCAGGGCCGACGACGACGACACCTTCTACAGCGACCTCGGGAAGCTGCTCGGGGCCCGCCCGAGTCATGGCGCCGGCGCCGCCGTCATCGTCGAGGTCGGGGACGGCGGCGGCGGCGCACAGCCGGACGCGCGCCAGCCGCAGAGCCAGACGATCTCCCAACAGCAGCAGCAGCAGCGGCAGCAGAAGCTCAAGCTCACGCAGCGGGAGCCGCTGCCGTTTATGCGCCCGGCGACGGCGAGCAGCAACAACAGCAGCGGCAGCCCCTGGTCGTCGCCCGTTATGGCGCCCTCCTCCGCGCACGGCGCGGGGTCTGCAGCGGCGACGCCGGGGTCAGGCGCCAGCGCCGGATCCAACGTGGCGGCGCTCCTGTCCTCCCCGCCCAAGAAGAAGAAGAACATTTATGAGATTCTTCCCAGTTGATGTGCACTCGTTTAGATGTAACGACTCTTTTGTTTTTCTTGTTTCACAATTGTTCTCTCCTTTGTTATATCTCGTACGACTCTTCAACTCTCTACTTTCCCTCTTCCCATCCTTTCTTTTCACTCCCCCCCCCCCCCAAACACTTTCCTCATGTATATTTATTGCATTCTAGATATTACACTCCCTTGTACATATAATAAATTTCTTTCCCCGCTCTCTATGTCAGCACTATACTGTGCAACTATTCGTTCTCCATCGTACTGGGCGGAAAGGAGCTAGCCTTGACTGATATGCGCTCCCCCAACCCCTCTCCTCCTCCTTCCCGTGAGAGAACTCCTTTTCTTTTACCGCGCGCAAAGTGGGAGGTCACAAGTGCGAGCACTTCACATGCACACTTCTACTCTCTTCTCACTATCGCACTGTCTATTCGTCCACCTCGCATACTCCTCTTCCTGTTCCTTGTCGGCTCAGAATACCCCCTCATTTACATTTAGCAGAAATATAAAAACTAGTTAACTTCATCTTTTCAGCACACACAGACACACGCACACACACATACACAGCCATCAAAAACTTCCTTTTTCTCTTTTTTCAAACCCCACCTCCTCTTTCTTTATTCCCAACATGTCGAGCGGCGCCGCTGTTTTCGGCTCCACCGACGCCCTCCGCCTGCGGGACCCTCGCGCCGCCGCGGACGGACGCGCCGCCGACGACGAGGAGCAGCAGCAGGAGGGCATGCGCTACGGCGTGCGCCGCGAGGTGGTGCTGCACCTCCGCAGGCGCCGGGACGGCAGCGGCAACAGCAGAAGCGGCAGCGACGACGACGACAACAACAAAGCCGGCGGCGGCGGCGCGGACGGACGTGTTGCGGGCATTCTGCGCCACCGCGACCCCCGCAGCGATAACTTCGCCCTCGCCGGCGGGAAGGAGGCGGAGGCGGAGACGGCGGAGGAGGAAGGAGAGAAGCAGGCGGCCGAGGTGGCGCCCCCGCAGCCGCGCCGCCGCCGCCGCCGCGTGACGTGGGAGGAGGGCATCCCCGAGGCGGAGAACCAGCGCGTCAGCAAGTGCTGCTGCGTCTTCCACAAGAAGAAACTCTTTGGCGAGAGCAGCAGCGACGAGAGCAGTAGCGATGACAGCAGCAGCAGCGGCGACGATGAGGAGGAGGAGGGGCAGCAGGGCGGCGGCGGCGGCAACAGCAGCAGCGGCAGCACCGCCGCTCGCGTTGATGACCTTCAGACGACGGTGCAGGAGGAAGGGCCGGCCGAGGGCGACGGCCACGAGCACGACCACCGCGCGGGCGACTGTGGCCACCACCACCACCGCCGGCGCCGCCCTAAGTGCACCAAGGAGTGCTGCTACTGCGAGACGCGGTTCCATTAGCAGGGAGCAACTGACTTTGGGAGAGAGAAAAAAAAGAGGTGGGACGGAAAAAGGACAGAGGGCCGGCGCCTTCTCTCTCTCTCTCTCTCTCTCTCTCTCCCCTCTCTTCGTTTGTCATTGTCTCTCACGATTCTGCTTTCTTTTGCTGCTTCCTATTGTTATTGGCCGCCTCTTGTGCGGCATAGTCGATTACTCTAAAGATTTCCTTATTTGTCTGTACGAGGAGCAAGAATACGTAGGGCGGTCGATGATATTTGCTCTACAGACTCCATTTTTTCTTTTTGCACTGTGTCTTTTTCTATTGCCAATATTTTTTTCTTTATTCACAGCTTTATATTTATTTGAGTACAGAAACCTGACCGATTACTCTGATACTTCTGTGTTTGTTATCTTCTTTATATTTTTTCGTGGTCAACGTCAGTGTTTATTTTGCTTAATTGCTTTTATAGGCTATGCCATCATGTCCTGCATTTCTATTTTTTCTTTTGTTCTTGTGCTCAGGTTTACTCTTTTTCTCTTGCTACGACTTCATCCTCTTCTGTTTATGTTGCCGCTTACTATCATTCATAGCGAAACACTCTGCAAACTCATGCGGTTTCACACAGTACGAATCTGTGTTTTGTATTTTTCCTGTATTTTATTTTAAATATTAAATATCGATGCTTGGAAGAGGCAGTGTAGTTTGCATCGATTTTTTCCCGTTCTCTTCTGAATGACGCTTCTTGTACACCCCCCATACCCATACCCATTCTTCCGTATCACTAGCGTTGAGTTGGGTCAAAACAACAACGCGTATGCTAATGTTTGATTCCGGTCACTCTCACCAAATATACGCCTTTTTTTTCTCTCTCCCTCTCCCTCTCTCATACACGCACACACACACACACACATTCCTTCTCCATCACCTCAGTACCTGCACTGCTTCTTGTTACATCGTTTTGTTTCTGTAGTCACACAACCTCACAGGAATCAAAAAGAAAAAAATAAAAAAAAAATAGCAATAATCAGGTAATTACTAGAATAAAATCTCTCCGGAGATATTCAAGTGGATATAAAATATATTTAATTTTATCTAGCCATCAACATCCATTGTGCTACCACACGGGGGAGCGCTCTCTCTCTCTCTCTCTTTCTATCTATCTCCCTCTCTCTCACCCTCTTTCCCTCCTCTGCGGTGTTGTTCATTTCTCTACAATATATTTAATAAGAACGCGGAACTGAAATTCTTGTACAATTCACACACACACTCACACACACACACACACACACACGCACACAAAACAACAACAGTAACAACACCAAAATAATCTAATATCCCTTTTATCAGACATACGTCTTCTCATATTTTCTCGTCTCTATCATATATAGATTGCGTGTGCGCCACCTCATTTGTTTTTGTCTCAACAATTTCTTTAATATTTTATTTTTTGACAAACATTCTCTTTTATTTTTTTATTATTATCACTTGCTCTGTTTTTGTTTTCCCCTTTCGCAGAGCTCTTATCTTCAAGGAAACGGAGAAGAAGACGGATACGTCGAAACTCAACGTGCCGAGCTGATCATCAAGAACGAAAAAAAGAAGAGAGAAAAAAAAAGGACTTTGTCAGACTAGAGGGAGACGGCGCACGACGCAGCTTCATTGCAACTCTGTCTTTCTCTGTTATTATTTCCTGTGATTGTTGTTTCTGTAAAAAAAAAAACAGAAAAGAAAAGAAAACGACATCAACACATACCCGTTGATTACTTACATTTCGCCTGAAAGAATATATTTTCGTAAAGTATCTCTTTGAAAGATTTTTAGCGCTTTTTTTTTCGCTACACTCCTGTACTTGTTGATTGCTCCGCAGACTTTCTTTCTATTATATCTGCTCTCCTCCCTTGTTTGAATTCTACTTTTTTTTTAAACATATATACACATTTTCCTTTTTTTTTTAATTTCCCGATTCTTCCCCTTCCCCTCTCCACCTGTTTGTATTCGTCAAGGTAATAGCCTTTCTTTTCTTTTAGTTTTTTTTTGCTGTTTTACTGCTTTTAGCCACCTCTCTTCACCTAATTATTTCACTTGTTTTGTGCTTTAATATCGTAACTTCGCTCCCTCTCTCTATTGCGCCCCCCCCCCTCCTCTTCATTGCGCGTTTTTTTTTTTTGTTTGCTCCTGTTTTCATTTCGATAGAATTATCTTCACACAGTCAGTTCTATATCACTTCCTTTCTTCCTTCCTTCCTTCTCTTTTCTTTTTCATTACCCTTTGTGCGTAATTTGTGTTTGTGATTCTCTCCCTCCTCCAACCCTCTGTATCTTTTTTTTTTCCTGCTACAGCTTTTCTTGGGCATATCTCTTCTTCTCTTCTTTTTCCCATCTGGCTTCCGTACTGTTTTCTGTACCACTCTGAAAGAAATTAAAAACACGCTCGGTTTGCGAAGTTTATCCGCCGAAAACGTAAGAAAAAAAGATAGTATCAAAAAAAAAAAAAAAAACACCTTCAATTGTGCGAACTTTTAAATCTGTTTCAAATCCCACAATATCGAAGGAAACACTAGCAAAACATCACTATCCACAATCGTAGCCGTCAGTGCGGCGATCTAGTCTACAGTCCACCTCCATGTCAGCAGCACCGTCAGCACCGTCCGCGGCAGCGGCAGCGGCGGCGGCGGCGGCGGCGGGCGCGGCGGCCTCCGGCGAGGGCGAGTACAAGCCGGTCGGCAAGTACCAGCTGCGCAAGGTCTCCAAGGACGAGCGCACGATTGTGTACCGCGGCTACGATGGTAGCAAGCCGAGCGAGCCGCTGCGCGCCAAGGCCTTCATACGGGACGCGGTGGAGGCGCGCGTCATTGCGGGAATGATCAAAGTGCAGGAGCACCTCGGCCGCGCCGCGGTGAAGCTCTACGCACGCTACCAGTTCCTCTACGCGCGACAAGCGCAGCAGCAGCAGCAGCAAGGACAGCAAGGGCAGCAAGGGGCTGACGCGGCCGCGACGGCGGAGGAGGACCGCCGCACGCAGGTCGAGTTTAGCGACGAGGCGGTGCCGTTTTTGTGCATGTGCTCGCAGCACCTCTGCTACATGCAGGACAAGCTGCACAGCTCGAGCAAGATCTACATCATCCGGGAGTACATGCCCAACACGCTGGCGGACGTGGTGCGCAAGGGGCGGCTGCCGGAGGAGGGCGCGCTCTACTACTTTTTCCAGCTGCTGCAGGCCGTCTACTTTCTGCACGAGAACAAGGTTCTCCACCGCGCCATCAGCGCCGAGCACGTCATGATCAGCGCCGACGGGGCGACGCTCAAACTCGCCGGCTTCGGCGGCGCCGTCTTTGACCAGGCGCTGCTGTCCGCGCAGCAAGTCAACAACGAGAGCTTCTTCGGCGCCTCCTTCGCTGGCGGCCTCTCGGTGCGCGGCGGCGACGACGAGGGCGGCGGCGGCGGTGGCGGCGGCGGCGGCGGCGGCGGTGTGCCTCCCCCGGGCAGCTACGGCACCTGTCCCCACTGCCACAAGGAAGTCCCGATCGTGGCGGATCTGCCGCCGCCGGCCGCCAGCGCCGCCGCCGCGGCGCCCCCGCCGCCGGTCAACACGCTCTTCACGAGCTGCAAACACTGCGGCATCCCGATCAACCGCCTGCAGGTGCTGCAGTCGGCGGTGGGCTCCCCCGCGTACCTCGCGCCGGAGGTGCTGACGCCGCAGCACACCCTCACCTCCATGATGAACTCGGTGCAGGCGACTAGCATGGTCGCGATGCAGGAGCAGATGCGCCGCGAGGAGGAGGAGAACGTGCTCTTCCAAAAGTACTTTAGCCACTCCAGCAGCACCGCGAGTCTCACCGCGGGGCAGGCAAAGGACATGTGGTCCCTCGGGGTCGTCCTCTACGTGCTGCTCACCTCCTCCCTGCCTTTTGACGCGGCCGCCGCCGACGGCGCCGCGCCCGCGTACCCGACCACCGGCTCCCGCACCCCTGAGGAGGTGTACCGCATGTGCACCAACATTGTGGCGGTGCGCTACACCATCCCCCCGTACGTGAGCGCCGGCGCGGCGGAGCTGGTGCAGTGCCTCCTCACCCGCAGCCCGCGCCGGCGGCCCAGCGCGCAGGACCTGATGCACCACCCCGCGCTGCAGGCCGCGCGCACCACCCTCGGCTGCGGCTAGCACCGCGTACTTTGTTTTTTTTTTTCTTTCTTGTTGGTGTTGTTTACTCCCGGGAGAGGGACGGGAGGGGGGGGGGGAGAAGCTCCGCAGCTGCTGCCGCCGCGAGACAGATGGCGTGACGGTGATGAGAAACAGTAGGAGGCAGGGGGAAAGGAGAAAGGAAACTTTTTTTTTTTGAAGACTGTGTGTTACTGCTTTCTCTCGTCTCGTCAGCTTCACCGCCCTGTCGCTTTTGATAAAGTCAGAACAAGAGCCACTTCCCATCCCCTTTCTCTTCCCGCCTCATCTCCATATATATCTATGGAACTACCGTTTTTAATTCGCCGCTCTTGTCACACTATTTTTTTTCCCCCAAGTACACCTTTTCTTTTCTCTCTCACCGATTGTACATTCCTTCTATTCCGCCGCTTTCCCCATCTTTTTTCTTTTCTTCTTCTTTTATTTTTATTGTTGTAGCTTTCTATTAGCTCCTCTGGAAGGGGCGGATAATAATCAATGATATATAAAACCAAAGTGAGAGCATGAAGTCTCATGCAATGGCGGTTGCCTTGCACAAGTGTATATGCACAAAAGAACAAATAAAACAAACGTGAAAAACGGAAAGACACAACAGTTTTCTTTTTACATTTTCTTCCTCTTTTTGACTTACAAGCAATAAATTTCTTTTACTGATTGATAACTATAATCGTAATAACAAGAGGAGCGGCGTTATCAGACACAACTGATAAGACAACAATTCTTAATGCGCTTCGCTGTACTGAACGACATTGACGCTGGGGGCTGACCTCAAAGGATTGTGTCTTAAATGCTGTCCATTTCGCTTCTTCGTTCTCTTTTTTTTTCTTCTTGTTCTTTTCAAAAAAAAAAAAAGAGAGAAAATGATTAATGAATTGATAATAATAATACGACGAACTTGTTGTAATGGCGTATACATATCTATATTCTATTGCAATATTCTTTGTTTCTTTCTCATTTTTTTAATCTTCCTACATTTTTATTTCTCCTTACTGTTCCTTCTATATTTTCAAATCCATATATAGCCCTCGCTTGCTTTTTCTTCCCCTCTGTTGCTCTTTCGTGTACCATCATTGTCCGTTCCGGATATTTCTTTTTATTTTTGTTTAAATATGCCGTTTATATGTTCAGACCCATTCGTCCGTCACACTTTCTGCACGCTCATGCATGTATAGTACATTTGCTTTCCTTTTTTTCTTCTTCCTTTTTTTTTCTCCTCACGCGCCTCCGTGTGCCTCCTCACCTTTTTGGATTTCAGTTTCCAAATAGCCCCCCCCCCCCTCCTCCACTATCCCTCATCTGCGCACACCTACGAAACGGAAGAATTTTGAGATTTAAAATGTTACAGGAACATCAGCTGCCCCACTTACGCCCCGTGTAGGTGTGTTTGTGTACGGGAAAAAAAAAGGTAAAACGGTGCGTCTGCGCACGCATGGGTAAGGTGAAGTATAGTGTCTCCAGTTATTCCTACTATTCTCAGATTCTGCCGACTGGCGTTGAGCGACATATTTGCGACTCCCTAATTTCCTCTTGGGTGTTTTCTGTGTAATTACCTTGTTACCTATATTGAAACATGTCTGCCTTACGTAGCCCTCCCCTCCCTATGGCACTGGCTATTGCTGTATGTACAGACGGCATGCACTTTCAATATCTTCCATCGCTGCATCCGTTGCCTCCTCTTTACTCCTTTCTCCTTACATTTTTTTTTCCTCTCTTTGACGTGCTAGTAGGAATTCTAGAAACAGTTTTTTCCTGTTTCTTTCAGAGTTTTGATTTCTTTTCTTCTTTACCTTATCCTCCTCTACACGGTTGATCTCTTTTAGTTTCTATTTCGTTTTCGTCCTCCTGTTCCTTCTTCTATTTTTTTTTTTATAGCATCAGTGACAACAAAGCAACAGAAACAGTAGCAAAAGAAGACGTCACAAACACTACTTTTGTCTTGTCTCTCTTGCGTTGCCACACTCGCCTGACGGCAGAGCCCAGTATCCTCGAATCGTGTTGTGTTTTACTAGTATCGAATATATATTTTCTTCTGCTCGGGGGCCTCCGTCTTGTACGGCGCTCGTCACTGTAACATTTCATACAACACCAACACTGACGACAGGAATACAAAAAGAGAGTACATATATTAACGCTATTCTTCCCGTTTTTGCGGCGAAAATACAAGAGAGAGAAAGAGATTAGAAAAACCAGAGGTGACACAAGCTCCGTTGAAGACAACATCAAAATAAAAAAAAGTGAAAAATCAAAGCCTTTCATAAGTTGATAGACAGGCTCGCATTGTATCCCCTCCCCCTTCGTCACCTCTTTTCTGTCTGTGTCCTGCAAACAACTCTCCAGTTTCTCCTATTCGCGGCAGACACACCCTCTGTAATACATAATTCTTTTCTTGTCTTCATTAAAAGTGTGATTTCTTCTCCCACATCTTCCAAACTGTACTCATTTATTATTATTATTATTATATAGTTTTCTTTCTGTGCGTTTATTGTCATCCTGTTGCCTTCTGTTCCCTTTTTTTCTTGGCATTCCCTTTTCCTTTTTCTTTTTCTCTATCAATTCAGCGGTGCACTCTAAGTGCATTCTCCTGATTCCACTTTCTGAACCTAAGCGACAGCGCATCAAAACAGAAGTCGCTTTTTTTTTTCTCTCTCTTCATCTCCTCCAGTTGTTTCTTCCCCTTCTCTATCTATCTCTCTGCCATCTTCTGTCACTTGTCACCCGAACCACACTTAAATGCCGTCGATCGACAGCAACGGCGGTAGCGCCGCCGCGTCGCAGGCGGTGGTCTTCTCCACCATCGCGGTGGCGGCCGCCGTCGTGGCCAAGACCTCCTTTGTTCTCATTGACCGGCTGGTGGGCGGCGGCACTGCGGGTCAACAGCGGCAACAGCAGCAGCAGCAACAACTGCACGTGACCGACGCAGTCACGGCGGTGCTCGATCGCTTATCAAGTCGCGGACGGCGGGACAGGCGTCTCCGCCGCCACCGCCGCCACCGCCGCCACCACCGCGGGGGCAGTAGCAGCAGCAGTCGCAGCAGCGGTGGTGCGGATGACGCCGCAGCCGCTGCCGACGGCGAGGGCGAGGACGGCAAAGGCGCCCGCGCTGGCCGTCGTCACCGCTCGCGCGCGGCGAACCACTCGTCGCCGTCGTCCGCCTTCTTCTCCACCTCTACCTCCTCCCTCGACTCCGCGCCCGAGGGTGGGGCGGAGACGGACGTCAAGGGGCGCGCCGCGGCCGCTGCCGGTGGCGACACCGAAGACGTTGTCCGCGGCGGCGCGGAGGAGGAAGAGGAGGACGGCAAAGCGGAGGGCCACCCGTTGGCAGCCGAAAACACCGCTGCAGCCCACGCGCCTTCAAAGACTAGCAAAGACAGGCGTAAAACACACCACAGCCGACGACGCACAGTGCTCCCCGTCACCGTCACCGCCACCACAGCAGCAGCAGCAGCAGCAGCACTAGCGACGCCACTACCACCACCACTAGTAGTAGTAGTACTAGTAGTGGCAGCACCAGCGACAGCAGCCGTAGCCGTAGTCGGCGCCGCCGTCAACACCACCACAGCCGCCGCAGCCACCGCCGTCGCCGGCGCGGGCGCCTCAGCACTGACACGCAGGACACCTCGGACGCGCCTCCGCCGTACGGCAGCAGCCCTCGGCGCTCCACGCAAGCGATGCCGCGCCGCAGCACGTTCTTCCCCGCGAGCGGCACTAGCGTGCTCGTGCCGATAAGCAAAAGGCCAGGACGGGGCGGCTGACGCGGGCGGCGGCGGCTGGCGGCAGAAGGCCTGCCCCGACCTCAACGCCAACGCGTTTGCCGCCGTCATTCCCTCCGGCGGCGCCGGCACCGACGACATCCTAACGAACCCCATTGGAACGCCGTCGACGCCGCAGATTCTTTCCGGAATATTCAACGCGAAGTGCGCCGCCGGCGGCGGTGGCGGGGCGGGTGGCAGGAGCGTCAACGTGGGCAACAGCAATGCCCCCAACGGCGGCAGCAACAGCAACGTTTTCAACGGCGACGGCATTCCCCACGTCAACTCCGAATTCTTCGCCCCGGCGCTCTTCTCCGGGGCGACGGCGCCGCCGACGTTTGGCAGCAACAACACAAACAATAACAATAACAACAACGCCTACGGCGACAACGTCTCTCTCTCCAGCTCGTACCAGCAGCAGCCCGTGGGAACCGAGCAGCGCCACTCCGGTGTTATCCAAACCGGCAACCTGGCCACCTACGGTGTGAGCAACAACGCAAACTACAACGTCTTTGAGCGCAGCTCGCTGACGCTGGGCACGACCATCGCGAACCTCTCGGCCGCCATGGGCAACGCGACGGCGGCCGGCAACAGCACCACCAACAACAACTACACCAGCCCGCCTCTGTACAGTAAAGGCATGCCGCACGGGGCGGTGTACATGCAGGGGGCGGGGCAGCCGTACGGCGCGTCTCCTCCCGCGGCGTACTACCCGGGTGCGCCGCCGCCATCGCAGCCGTCCGTGGGCCCCGGCGGCAGTCATCACCACCACCACCATAACAACGCGGCCCTCGCGGGCGCCAGCGGGAGTCACTACATGGGTAGCTTCCCCCCGAACGGCAGCAGCAGCACCGGCACGTACCCGTACCCCGCGGCGGCTCCGCGGCGCAGTGCGGCGGCCGCGGGTGGTGCCGGGACGGCGACCAGCACGCCGCTCGCGGTGCCGCCGCCGCCGGAGATGCCGATTTACCGTATCGTCATCACGGGGGGCCCGTGCAGCGGCAAGAGCACGTCCATGGGGTTCCTCAAGACGGAGCTGGAGAAGTGCGGCTACGCCGTCTACTGCGTGCCGGAGGTGGCGACGATGCTGATGCTCGGCGGCGCGCGTCTGTGGATGACGCCGGAGGAGCAGGAGCAGGAGGAGGAGACCGTCAAGGCGATCATCGAGAAGCAAAAGATCATTCAGTCGTACCAGGAGGCGCTGATGGAGCTTGAGAGTGGCCTCGGTGGCGGTCTTCTCGACGCGAGCGCGAGTGAGCGGCTGTCGCCCGGCGGCGGGGTGTTTAACTTCTCCTCCACTCGCCACAACCAGCTCGAGGAGGACGACAGGAACAGCAGTGGACTCCAGCAGCAGCAGCAGCAGCAGCGGCAACAGTCTCCCAGCCAGCACGAGGGCCAGCATGAGCAGCAGCAGCAGCAGCAGCAGCGGGTGGGTGTGACGAGCAGCAACGACAGCAACGCCAAGCCGCTTCCCGGCGAAGTCTTCAATTCCTTCGACGACCTCGGGGAGGTGGACGAGGAGGGCGACGGCGCGGCGCTGGGGGCGAGCAAGGCCAAGCGCGCGGCGGACGAGGCCAACAAGGAGGCCGCCGCCGTCGCCGCGGCCACCGCTGCCGCCGACGCGGCGCCGCTCTCCCGCACGAAGATCACGATCCAGCGGGTGGTGCTGCAGCTCATGATGATGCTGGAGGACTGCTTCTACGAGCTCGCGGCGATCCGCGGCAAGCCGGCGGTGCTGCTCTTCGACCGGGGCACGATGGACGGCAGCGCCTACTGCACCCCGCGTGAGTGGGCCGCCATCCTCGAGGCGACCGGCTACACGGAGGAGGAGCTGCGCGACACGCGCTACGACGCCGTCGTCCACCTCGTCACGGCCGCCCTCGGCGCGGAGGACTTCTACACCCTCGAGAACAACGCGACGCGCCACGAGACAGCGGAGGAGGCCGTGGCGCAGGACATGATCACGCGGCGCGTGTGGCGCGGCCACTTCCTCGTCTACGTCGTCGACAACTCCACCGGCTTCGACCTCAAGCTGCAGCGCGAGCTGAGCTTCATCAAGAACGTCATCGGCGTCGACCAGCCGCCGCCGCCGCCGTCGTCGCCGCTCGAGGCTGCGGCCGCCTGCGGACCCCGCGGCAGAGGCGGCGGAGGTGCGGCGCCTCGCCTTTGGGCTCACCGGCGCGCGGCAGCTGCGGGGCCTCACGTTCCGCCGCTCGACCCCCAGCCGCGGCCGCGAGGTGTCGCCCGGCGTGTGGGAGGACGTGCGGGCGGCGGCGGGCGGGGAGAGCGGCGCCGCGGCCGCCGACGCACGCAACAACTCCGGCGCCGGGGCGGTGGTGGAGGTGGGCGAGCTCGCCTTCGGTGCCTCTCGCGGCCAGAACGCCGAGGAGCAGCGGAAGCGGTCCAACAGCGAGGACGACGATGAGAGCCTGCAGGCGACGGGCGACAGCGGCATGCCCGCCGCAGTGGCCCGGGCGAGCGGCCGGCGCCGCCTCACGCTGCCGCCCCCCAGCGACGACGGCAGCGACGCCGGCGCCCCGCTCGTCCCTGTGCTGGAGCTCGGGGCGGCGGCGGCGGCCGCGGCGTCAGCAGCGGGGCAGGCCGGCGGCGCGGACGGCGACTCCAGCAAGAGCCCCTCCCCTGTCATCGACGACGACGCCGCCGCGGCGACGGCCGCCCCCGGCTCCGCGGCGCCTGTGGCCGGCGCCGCCCCCGCGATTCCCGCGACGGCGCGCGGGGGCGCGACGAGCCGGCGCCACCACGAGCAGCAGCAGCGGCGGGCCTCGCGGACGGCGCGCGGGGGCAGCCTCGTGGAGGGCGTGCAGCAGTACTTCTCGCTGCGCCGCCTCGACGCCGACAAGATCCCCCCCGACGCGGTGCGCTCCGACGTGACCGTCGTGACGCTCGTCCCGACGCGCCGCGAGTACCTCTCGGAGATCATCATCCGGCACGTGCGCGACGCCCCGGGCGCGCACCCCGTCTACCTCCGCCGCGTCGAGTTCGCCGACGCGCTGCCGCCGGTGCCCGACTCCACCACCGCCACCGCCACCGCCTCCGCCGCCTCCGCCTCCGCGCCGCTGCGCCGCCGCAACATCTCCACGCGTCCCATCAGCCACGAGGCGTTTGTGTGCCTCGCCGCGCACTTTGACGCGACGCAGCCGCTGGTGCGCAAGGCGGTGGCGCGCTTTGTGTACCAGGACCAGCACCTCTCCGTCGTCACCTTCATCAAGCCGGACGAGCTGCGCGGCGTCACGCGCGTCGTGGCGGCCCCCGACGCCGACCCCGCCGACCTCCCGCCGTGGATGGAGGTCGACCCGGAGTCCGCGCTGCTCGCCGGCGAGGCCATAATGTAATGTAGCCCCAGCCGTCGCCCTCTTTCCGTCCGTTCCCTTGCTCTCCCACTCTCCCTCTCGCCACCGCTCGCTTCATTCACTTTTGCGGTCCCTCCTTTGAGGCGCACGGGCGGTGTGTGGTGGGGACGCAGAGACGGGGTCGTAAAGGATGAGAGTGTGTGCTTGAAAATAAGTGCCGCCTCTGCCTTGACGGACCACACGAGAGGTGGTCGCCTAAATATGCGAGATGAGACACAGGAAGGGACGGTACGGACGAACAAGGACTCGAGTCAACATCTCCTCCTCTACTCCTCTCCTCCTCTCTCTCTCTCTCCCCCCCCCCCCCGCCGTCACACCCGCCCTCCTGCCTTAATTTGGGACGTGAATATTCCGCTATAATTTCCTTTTTAACTTCGTCCTTTGGCGTCTACGTCGGTTTCGGTTTCGCATTTGTTTCTCCTGTTGTTACAGCGGCTATGGCTATATGCCCAATCCCGGTGTGTGTGCCTCTGCGTGTACTGTCTCCTCGGAGTCTTATACATATAGATAGGCGTGCGCTTACGTGAGTTAGAGTTGTCAAATCACCAAGACTGCATCACTCTTCCACCTGTTATTCCTGCCTCGTTTTTTTTTTCTGTACACTATATTGTAAAAATATTCTCCTCTATTGCATCTTAAACCCCTTCTGGAGGGAGAAACGCCACACCTCTGGCCAGCAGCTTTACAATCCTTGTACATGCGTCCCCTGTTTCGCTCAACAGACAGCATTGCAAACCTGTGGCGCGGACTTTTTTTTGTTTTTTTTGTTGTTCCTACTTCTCCGCAGGCCGCGTTATCAGTCACACGTGCTCTTTTCACAATGGCGTTCCGTACAACTCAGCAGATGCCAGCATAACTTTTTGCTTTTTGTCCCAGCACCTCGCTGGCGGACCCGCGTGTTACAACTCCTGTTTGCTCTCACTCATGTCCCGCGTGGCGCAGCTATGTTTGGCCCTCTTTCCACTCCACCACAACGTAGGATAAACACTAGCTTACCGTTAGCCATCCGCATCCCACCCTAGAGTATTCATACCCACTCGTCAGTACCTCTCTCTCTCTCTCTCTCTCTCTCTCTCCCTCTCACTGTCTTTCCCTCTCTCTCCCGCACCCTCCCTCGACCCCCAGCACCCCTGCCATGCTCGCCCCGCACGCCCCGCGCCTCACGGCGCTGCTGCTGCTGCTGCTGGCCGCGTGCGGCGCCGCCCTCGCGCTGGCGCACCCCGCGCCCGGCCTGACGCCCAAGGTCGAGCACACGTGCATCCACGACAGCCTGCCCGGCGCCCAGCAGCCGGTGCGTGCGCTGAGCCGCGAGCCCGCCGTCGCGCGCGGCGCCGCCGGCACCAAGGCCTACGGCCCCATCCGCATCCACTTCGTCACCCTCGAGGTGGGCGACGGCTGCCAGCGCGCCGGCCAGGTCATCAACACCAAGGACGGCGAAACCGTCACCTGCACAGCCGACGACATCCTCACCGACGCCAAGCGCGACGTGCTGCTCAACAGCCTCCTGCCCGACGCCGCCGCGCTGCACTCCAAGTACCTCCAGGTGGAGCGCCTCACCGCCCCCCTCGTCCCCGACCCGCTGTCCGGCGCCGGCTCTATCTGCAGCCAGTACACGCAGGGCGCCGACGACACCGTCAGCGGCTTCGCCGACACCGACTTCGTCATCTACGTGTCGACGCAGCCGACGGCCGGCAACACCATCGCGTGGGCGCTCACGTGCTTCAACGACGGCAGCGGCCGGCCGGTTGTCGGCGCCACCAACATCAGCCCCAAGTACATCTCCGACGCCCGCTCCACCGTCCGCGTCGTGGCGCACGAGATGCTGCACGCGCTCGGCTTCAACTACTACAACTTCCAGAGCCGTGGGCTGACGGCGAAGAAGACGGTGCGCGGGCTGAGCCGCGACGTCATCACGTCGCCGCAGACTGTGGCCAAGGCGCGGGAGCACTACGGGTGCTCGTCGCTGGACCACATGGAGCTGGAGAACGAGGGCGGCAGCGGCACCGCGCAGTCGCACTGGAAGCGGCGCAACGCGGCGGACGAGCTGATGGCGGGCATCTCGAGCGACATGGGCTACTACACCCCCATCACCATCGCCGTCATGGAGGACCTCGGCTACTACCGCGGCACCTACGACTCCGCCGAGGCGATGCCCTACGGCAGCGGCCGCGGCTGCACCTTCCTGACGGACAAGTGCACTGTCAACGGTGTGTCGCAGTTTCCGGAGTTTTGCGGCGGTGACCCCACCGCGTCGGCGAAGACCGTCTGCACGTATGATCGTCTGGCGGGTGGAACGTGCAACATCGCCCAATATAACGGCGCCCTCCCGTCGTACTTCCAGTACTTTTCCGACCCGACGTACGGCGGCGGTGCGCAGCTGATGGACTACTGCCCAACGGTGTCGCCGTACTCCAACACCTACTGCGCCAACGTGGAGGAGGGCTACATGCCCGGCTCCGTCGCCGGCAGCAGCAGCCGCTGCTTTGACGCCGCCTCCCCGGTCTCTGTCAGCGGCTACCGCGACCCTGTGTCCGCACTCTGCCTGCCCGTCACGTGTGACGCCTCCGCACAGACCTTCACCGTCGGTTTCGGCGGCAGCCGCGACGCCACGTGTGAGCGTGCTGGCCAGACGATCAGCCTCCTCACCATGTCCACCAAGTACAGCGGCGGCTCCATCACGTGTCCGGCGTACGCGGAGGTGTGCGATGGACGCACGGGCGACGCCGCGCTCCACCTCAGCGCCGCCCGCCTCGCGGCCGCCCTCCTCGCCGTCTGCGCTGTGCTGGCGACGCTGCTGGGCTGAGGTCGCCGCCCCCCGCCTCCCTCCCCCGGCGTGTCGAGACGTGCGCGCGGGGAGCCGCCGCCAAACACCCGCTGCCCGCTGCCGAGCGCGAGCCCTCCCCTACCTGCCACCTCTATCTCCTCTCTGCGCACTCGGCGGCGCGACGACACGCACACACACTCACACACTTGTACGGCGCCCGCCGCCGTATGCGGGGGGCAGCAGCGATAAGCGAGCAGCGGTGCTGCTGTGCACGCCGCGCACTACGTCCTCCTCCCGCCCCCTCCCCCCTGTCGCCACCACCAATGCGTGTGCGAGTTGCACACACGTGGAAGAGTTGCGAGCAAAGATTGCGGCATCCCGCATCCGGCGCGGCAGCTGCGGCTGAGACAGCGCATCGCCAAGAAGCCGTCCTGCGGGCGAAGATAGCTCTTCTCGCGCGACACTGGTGAAAGGACATGTTTCGAGTTGTAGAGAATATTAATGTGAAAGAAAAAGTGATACGGGACGGAGGAAACCACCATGTATATATGCAGAAGTAGGCCGCTCTTATTTATATCGGCAGACACTTGCTTTCTCGCGCAGTATATGCGAAGACGGTAATGAATGTCCGGACAGAAACTGAGGAAATCTAAGTGACTCAGAGCAACAACACAACGTGAGTCGATTACGATGATCGGATGTGAGTGTGTGAGTGAGTGAAGTAAATGGAAACTTTATAACCTGTACCTTCCTTTTCACACACACACACACACACACACACAAACGTGACACTTATTTCTGTGTCGTGGTGTTCGCCGCCTTCTACTATTCGATCCTTCCCAGTTACACCTTGCTGATATTTTACTCACCTGCTTCTATTACAGCACGTGTAGATCCGCTGTTCTTTTTCTTCCGCCCTACCACTGAGACTTCCATTGTTTTACCTTCTCTTCTTCTCTTTTCTTTGTCACTTTTTTTTTTAATTAAAAAGAAAAGTACTCCCTTTCTTCTTCTGCAAAAATTATTTTCCTTTAATCCTACTTTTGCTTTCGGAAACAGTATGTCGAAAAGTTAGCTCTTGTTTTGCTTCTTTTACTGCAGTTTCCACGCTACTATCTGACCAGTCGCATTCGTCCTTCGTCATTCTTTAAGAAATTGTTATTGCCATATTTTCCTCCTCCCCCTCCCCCATGTCTTTTGCGTTATTTTCTTCCTTTTGTTTTGTTTTTAAAGCTCTTGCCGTCGCCGCAGTCATTCTCGCTTTACAGAGACTCTTTTCACTTTGCGCTTTTATTTTATCCACAGTACTGTGTGCAGTACCACAAAAAATAATCCCCCCCCCCTCTTTCTTTTCTTGCCAAGATTGTGTGTTCATGTGTGCTTCAGCTGGCAACTGAAGCCTACTGTTTTCTCTTCCGCATCTCATCACTAAGAGCTTTTTTTTTCCCCCTCTCCTTCGCTAATTCTTTTCCGTGCCTGCATCTGTCCACCATGAGAATCCCTCTTCTCTTTTAAGACGCCCTCGAAAACTGCACGCAGCTACGAAAAGTAAAACGGGATGAGGAAAAAAAGAAGAAGAGAATAGCTGCCTCCGACCACTGCGATGAGCCTAGCAGTGGAAGGAATTTGTTCGGGAAAAGGTGAAGAAGAGAAGATTCGGCGCAGCACACGATTTCATGCCGAATAGATACTAGAGGAATGGTTGCACTCGTTGAAAGTGAGAAGGAAGAGAGACAAAAAAAAAAAAATAGAATTCTTTTACCTCCAGTCTTCTCTCTTTTTCAAAGTTTATTTCTCACTACATCATTCTTGCTCCCTTTTATCTCTTCACCATCCGCTAGTACCCGTCCCCGAAACAATCCTTCCGTCACTGTCTCCATAGTGCGTTAACATGCTTGCCAAAAATTGAATCACTGGAACATTTCTTTTTTTTTTTTTACTGTTGAAATACATTGAACATCTTTCTGTTTTCATCCGCATCTCTAATTTTATCCTTCATTGAACTCTTATTTTGTCCTTTTCTCTTTTTTTTTTTTTAATCCGTGCTTTCGTACAGGCTACACGCTGAAGAGAAGGAATTAAGACTTGTATAATGTCTTTTCATTTTCAAGTGTTTTTTCCTAATGACGTGATTGCTACGGGGGACGCGTTGCACTTCCTCTTCCCTCGAGACTGGTGTCTCTGTCCACCTCTGACCTTGTTTCCGCGGGCGTTGGACAGCTGCAACTTCTCCCGCGACCCTACTGCCCATTGTGAGAGTCGTACCTGTTCCCCATCGTTCCCCCGTGAGTCATGTCTTTTTTTTTTTTTTTTCAACATGTTTTCGCTTGCTCTCTCTTAGCTTCTCTCTTGCGGGTCGCCGGATCTCGCTGCCGCGGCGCAGGGGTACCGGATGGCCCCTGGCGACACATTCGTCATCGACGTGGACAGGTTCATTCGCACGGCTCCTGGTTCCGCCCCGTTGAAAGAAGTGCGAGAGAAGACGAAAACACACATCGTGTACTAGCTACGAAAGACAAGAAGTTCTTTTTTTTTCAAATTATTTTTACCTGATTTTTTTTTTTTTCAGTCAGAGTGGAAACAGCGGTCAGCACCTTGAGGAACCGCGAAGCTCTCTCTCTCTTTCTTTCTCGGTCTGACACAAATGTTGGCTTCTCAACTCTTTCTTTCCGTATTTGTTTGTTGATATAAGTGGTGTTAGGACGTGCACAAAATTCTCCCCACAGCTCTACCGTTCCTCTGTCATCACAATATCGGCAATGTCGAATGCTATGAAGAAAATCGAAACACACACAACAACAAAAAGAAAAAATATGCTTTGCAGTGGATGTGTGGGCTGCCAAGAGACTACACTCGACACACAGACGGTGCAAATCGCCACAAACGCACTGCAGCATCCAGCCACGCTGACTTTCTTCCTCTGACGATACAGCAGATGGCAACGTCAAACCTGAAGCATATGGAACGTGTGTGTGTGTGTGTCTATTTCTCCTACCTGACGGAGTGCCAGAGGGGAAGAACCAAGGACGCTAATGCACTCTATCACATTATACTCTTCGGCTTTAAGTTGAATGCCACTGAATACATCTTAAAGACGCAACTACTGTACCAGCACATACCCTCCACCACCAACAGTCATCCGCCCCTGTCTTATACCAAGGCTTTAGCATAAACACTAGCTTACTGTTTGCCATCCCCATCCGACCCTAGAGTATTCATACCCACTCGTCAGTACCTCTCACTGTCTTTCCCTCTCTCTCCCGCACCCCCCTCGACCCCCAGCACCCCTGCCATGCTCGCCCCGCACGCCCCGCGCCTCACGGCGCTGCTGCTGCTGCTGCTGGCCGCGTGCGGCGCCGCCCTCGCGCTGGCGCACCCCGCGCCCGGCCTGACGCCCAAGGTCGAGCACACGTGCATCCACGACAGCCTGCCCGGCGTCCAGCAGCCGGTGCGTGCGCTGAGCCGCGAGCCCGCCGTCGCGCGCGGCGCCGCCGGCACCAAGGCCTACGGCCCCATCCGCATCCACTTCGTTACCCTCGAGGTGGGCGACGGCTGCCAGCGCGCCGGCCAGGTCATCAACACCAAGGACGGCGAAACCCTCACCTGCACAGCCGACGACATCCTCACCGACGCCAAGCGCGACGTGCTGCTCAACAGCCTCCTGCCCGACGCCGCCGCGCTGCACTCCAAGTACCTCCAGGTGGAGCGCCTCACCGCCCCCCTCGTCCCCGACCCGCTGTCCCGCGCCGGCTCTATCTGCAGCCAGTACACGCAGGGCGCCGACGACACCGTCAGCGGCTTCGCCGACACCGACTTCGTCATCTACGTGTCGACGCAGCCGACGGCCGGCAACACCATCGCGTGGGCGCTCACGTGCTTCAACGACGGCAGCGGCCGGCCGGTTGTCGGCGCCACCAACATCAGCCCCAAGTACATCTCCGACGCCCGCTCCACCGTCCGCGTCGTGGCGCACGAGATGCTGCACGCGCTCGGCTTCAACTACTACAACTTCCAGAGCCGTGGGCTGACGGCGAAGAAGACGGTGCGCGGGCTGAGCCGCGACGTCATCACGTCGCCGCAGACTGTGGCCAAGGCGCGGGAGCACTACGGGTGCTCGTCGCTGGACCACATGGAGCTGGAGAACGAGGGCGGCAGCGGCACCGCGCAGTCGCACTGGAAGCGGCGCAACGCGGCGGACGAGCTGATGGCGGGCATCTCGAGCGACATGGGCTACTACACCCCCATCACCATCGCCGTCATGGAGGACCTCGGCTACTACCGCGGCACCTACGACTCCGCCGAGGCGATGCCGTACGGCAGCGGCCGCGGCTGCACCTTCCTGACGGACAAGTGCACTGTCAACGGGGTGTCGCAGTTTCCGGAGTTCTGCGGTAGAAATCTTCAGGTCACTCCGCCGATGCGGTGCAGCCGGAACCGCTGCGCTGGCGCCACGTGCCCCGTGGAGCAGTACGACCGCTCTCTGCCGTCTGACTTTCAGTATTTTTATGACCCGACGTATGGTGGCAATGCTGCGCTTATGGACTACTGTCCAGTCCCGACGCCGTACTCCAACACCTTCTGCACTAATGTGGGCACCGCCGTGATGCCCGGCTCTGTACCTGGTTCCACAAGT
>JAQOSZ010000045.1:0-25673 GCA_030347455.1 Kentomonas sorsogonicus | reverse complement strand
AGAATCAAGACAGGCTGTGAGCGCTGCGAATCATGCGACAGCGCTGTGGGTTGATACTGGTGTGAGGCACCGTGGGTGAGAGATGGACATCGCAGTGTACAATCACCTAGCAGTATGAGTTGGTTCTAAATAACGTACCAGACAGGGCCCCCAGTTGTGTCCCCACAGTGAGTGTGTGGTTCGTATTGCAGCACCTGGGTCAGAGAAGATGGGCGGTACTCCTTGCAAAGGTTTCGCCTCGGAGTACGTCGATCCTCTTGTGTCTTGAAAGGAGGATTGGAAGTGCTGCCTTAACGCACTATTTCAACCACCAGCCTGCCCAGCGCAACGTACACGTCAGATGCTGCTACCTTCCCCAGCAATGTGCGCAGCGTGATACAGGCGCTTGATCTCGTCATTCGCAACGTGTGAATAAAAGAAAATGGTGGAGAGCTCAGAGAATTCACAGCACTTTAGGGGTGGCATGAAATTTCGATGTGTAAATGAAGGAGAAACAGAGAGAAGGAGAGTGCCCTGTGAGAATTCATTTACGTATTCGCTCAAGAACGACAATGACTCCACCATAAAAAGCGTATAGAGTGGCGAGGAGTGAATCAGTGCCTGCACTGTGCTAGCAGCGGGGAGGAAGCCGATAGCGGAGGGATAGAGAAGCGAGAGGTACATCAGCTGTGATTATATTATCTATGGACAAACTTGTACAAGCGGATATCGGGGAATGATTTTTATGCGTGGTTGGCTTGTGTAAAGCACAAGAAAGAAGTGCAGAAGTCATTCTTATACCTCACTGCTTCCTGAGACGCGTGCAATCAGACACGACAAAAGAGCCGCTTGCAGTCAAAGAAAGAATCAACTACTCAAACAGTTGAGGAAACAAGAACAACGTGATGGAGGTGGAGAGAAAAAAAAACAATAGATGCTGTAAGAAACAAGGAGGAATCAAGAGGAGAAAACGCAATGGATTACCTGATGAGATAGAATGACTTCGCCAGTAGAGATAAAGAGGATTCTGACAAAGCTTAATATCATGTGGGAGAGAATGTGGGCTACACTCGTCTAATCCGTTGCGGTGCCCGTGGTGAGAATGGCACTGTGTTCGAGGTACGGTCTTACGTACAAGACGATAGGTTTCATAAGTATATTGTTTTGTCCATCCAGACACGTATTTACAACGGAAAGATTATTCCTGATACTTTTGTGGGGCTCTCTCAATAAGGCAAAGACAGGAACAACTTGAGTGCAGCCCAGCTTCTTCGCCAGTTTCTTGGTCGCCTCTTCCTGTTCAGAAACGCTGTTGCTCGCAATCTCGACGTCGTCACTTCCTTCGTTACTCTCGGGGAGGATTGGAAACCCAAGTGTGGCTGTGTCCTTTTGCATCTCTGTAGTATTTTCTCCATAATTACTCGTTCTCTTCACAGATACGAGCAGCAGCATTTCTCCACACACAATAACAACATCAGCATACTTTGCAGAATCCCCGTTCTGTATGACGTGGATAGTCTTTTCCCTCTCTTCCACACCCTCGCAAAAGGAATCTAATGCTTCTTCTGTTCTTCTCTTCGTATCATCATCCTCAGTAGACGGTTCCTCTGGCGGAATGAATGGATACGGTACCACTCGTTTCCAATGCTTCACTTCTTTTTTGGACAGCATCTGTTCATCAATTGCCTCCCAAAAGTCCTGCTCAGCTTGGCAAGAACGACTAGCCTCCTCAGGCCACAACAACTGGGAGAGGACCTCGGATAAAGAAAGAGTGTCCTTGCGGCCTCTGGCATCGAAAATGCATCTACACAAGTAAACAAAAAGATGCGAAAAAAAGTGTTCAACACTCTCGCCATCGAAGGAAAGAGTGCGCTCAAGCGTCTGCGCATTAATGGCCTGTTCGCTCTTGCCGTCGGCACCGCTCACCGCGTGGTCCGCGCCATAGTTGAGCATGGCCATCGCGAGTTGGGGCAAAGCAATCCTATAAGTGACGTCTGCTTTATTGTTGCTTCCAACGGTTGTCAACGCTGCTACTACCCCGGCGTATATCGGATCGGTGGGAATATAACGAGAAGCGCTACGGTGCGGCTCTGAGGTATCCAAGCTACGGGGATAACTTCCTGTCACGCACATAAAAACACCTCTACTAACCATGTCTTTGCAGGCTTCCGTATCCATGTTCTTCAAACCATTTTGATCTTTGTAAGCACTCACAGCTTCCGCACAAATCAAAGCGCTCATTTTCGTGAGTAATAAATCGAAGTGCTGTGAAGAAACACTGCCCATTGGCTTTGCCAGTATTGAAGAGAAGGAGGATACATCGTACGTTTTTGATAGCATATTGATAATCTCCGGCATTCCTGATTCAGACACAACAACCAACTCTTTCTCTATTAACGATCCAAGTTGATTATCATTATCCGACTCATATATTCGCTTAAGAACACCGTTGAGCTTGGTGAAGCAATCTCCCGCTCTCTTAATGAAGTCGAGAATGGCAGCTGCGCAGCGGCGGTTGTGCACCACGATAAAAAAGAAATCGTTGTTCGACCAATACTCCCAAAGTTTGGCAAGATTTTGTTTCTCGAGAGCCTTACGGAACAGATCTGGACTGGGTTTCATGTCATATGCCACTACGCTTGTAATAGAGCTGCCGCACAATAAAGCGTACTGCTGCGAAACTGTGGAGGAAGCAAAAAGAAAGACATTTCGGAAGCAATCCCCGTAGTGCTCGCGCAGCAGTTGTGAAGCCGAGTCGGCATGCTTAGACGTTAGCGCACGTAGCATTGCTGGTGATCGAATTGCCTCGTCTAGAATTACATACGCCTCGACGTATTCCATGTTATCACTTATATTTGGAGAACTCTTTAAGGCGAAGGGTCGCATGCACCTCTCCATGAGCTGCACCAGCACATTACACGCTGCAGCGTTTCGTTCCCGCCGAGCTTCCTTGGTAGCAGCAGATTCATCATCTGCTGAATCATGTACTAGCTCGTCTTTTTCAATAACGAGATCGTGTTCCGCGATGTTATCCAGTTGTGTCGCATGTATGAAAAACACTACAGCCTTCCGCTCGTCTTTGCCAAGCCACCGCGGAGCCCTCACTCTGCCCTGCTCTGACGCAGCGTGGAGAGCGAAGTGCGTCTTTCCCGACCCGCTGTCACCGCATACAAAGTGTAGGAGACTAGGCGCGCGACGACGAGCATCTCGAAGTTCACGGTTTAGTTTCTGGTAGTTTTCACCATCTATATCCTCGTTTTTAGGTCGGAGGCCTTGGAGATACGCATCCCCCAGCACCAGCGCAGGGCAGCCATATCTTTTGCCCTGTTGATCCATCTTATCAAACAACGACCGCATGTACTCCTCGTACTCTAGTATCGTTGAGCAGCGGAAGAATGTTTGCACAAACAGAGCACCCCACGCGAGGAGATCGCCATCATTGAGCTCTTTCTTTCCCTTCGGCGAATCTAAGTTGGCGTTCATTGTGACAAAAAATTTCAGAACCGCAGTAGCTAGATCGGAGGCGCACCGCACACTCGCACGCCAGTAGTGAAGCAGTACTTCCACATCTGTATTCTTAATTAGCTCTGCTAGTTCGCGGATCCCATCAGGTAACCCATTTTTCATTGCATCTAGCGTCTTCTCCTCCTTCTCACTGGGGTCCCTCAGGATAATCTTACCTGGGTCCGCCCTGTAGTGCTCGAAGTCCTCCTCCGTCATCTGCGAGGCGGGAGGTTGGGCCTGTGACGCCGCGGCGGTGCCCTCAGCAGCAGTAGCGGCTGCGGCGCTCTGGGACTGCGGCGTTGACGCGTGAAGAGGAGTCGACATGGGTGTTCTGTGTCTCCTATCCGTGGAAGAGCGAGTGAAAGGTGTTGAGAAGAGGAAGGAGGAGAGAGAGTCGACTATAGAGCAAGAATACGTAGCCGTTTTTGAACTATGTCAATATGTTTTTGTTTCTGTGTGTGTGTTACTCTGACTCTTTGCTGTTATCCTGAAAGATTCAGAAGGATGAGCGGGAAAAACAGAAGCGCAAAAACGAGGGGAGATGCTGAAGAAAACTATAGCCCGGAGATATCTAGAATGGAGGAACAGAAAGGGAAAAAGAGAATGTCAAATGGAAAATATCCCAAATGTGCCGTGTGTGTTGGTGTTTTTCTTGAAGGTGTTTGTATTTTTTTTTTAATAGTTTTCTGACGATGAGGTAAGGTCAAGCAGGATGAGGTGGGGTGGGGAAAAAGCGGAGAAATATAGAATGAAGCAAAGAGGGAAGAATGTCGAGGAGAGATACGGAGGACTCGTAGAGTGGAAAAGGTTCGTAGATATATATGTATATAGATGGAGAGAGGAAAGAGTAAAGAAGTAAAGGGAAGACTGGAAGTTAGGGAATAGAATTCTGAAAAAGATAAAAATAAAAAGGAGCAAAGGGGGTGAAGACAGATGATATCAAAAAAAAAAGTTATGAGGAGGAGCTTCACTGAGGTGTGCGGAGAGGGTGACTAGCAGAAGTGAAGAAGAAAAAACGAATAAAAAGTGGATGTAATTGTTCTGACTGCGTTATTTTTGTCGTAGTTTGTTTTACGATGCAGGTGGAAGAAAAACTAAAAAGAATCGGAAACTAAAAGAGAGAATGGTGGAGAGAAAGAGTTGCAAGTAGACGTGTGTGTGTGTCTGTGTGTGAATATTTTAGTTGTTTCTCTTCCAAAGCAGTCTCTGATAGTAAGAAGCAAAAAAGAAAAATTATCGTTGAACCTAGCGTAGTAACGTGAATGAAAAAGAAAGCACGGTGCAAAACAAGGGGAAAAAGCAAAGTGTGATGACCTGAAGCCGCGCTGATTGGAGGAACAATTGAGAAGAAAAACTGAACGTTGTTGTTTGTTATTGTTTCTATTGCTGGTGACCGTACCTCTCTCTTGAGTAATGTAACTGACCTTGGCTCTATTATTCGTGGTCTGCGAGAGACAATACTGAGAGAGAAAGCAGCACAGACAATGGTTGACAGAGGAAGAGAAAAAAGGGAAAGGAAATGATTAGCAGTACTTTGTCACGGAAACCTTATTTTATAATCTGAAAGAGATGTGGGAGAGTATCTGATGGATGTTATTAATGACGGTATTGTTCTTTTTCAACTACCTTTTATTCTCTGTTACTGATTATGCTGTTTCAAGTGTTGTTGTTGTTGTTGTTGTTGCTTTTGAATATTTACGGTTCAATAAGTGTTGTTTGTTTTCACTATTTGCTTTGTTAGATTCACTTTTCGTTCTATCTGAATGATATATATATTGTACCGAGAAGGGTAACAAAAAGCAGCCGTATATATCAGAAGAACTGAGCAACGAAATAGGGAAAGACGCAAGCGGAAAACAAAAGGAGGGAAACGAGAGGGAAACTGCAGAAATGAGAGGTGTTGGTTGTGGAGCGAAAAAGGTTGTTGATGGAGCTTCTTGTGGTCATCGGTGATGTGAGGTGCAAGTATGGAGAGTAAGAGTAGAAGTGTGGGGGGAGTGGCGCTTAGTGTCAGTACGGAGAGAGTACTTGATTTTGTTTGTCAACGTGAGAATTACCTCGCTAACCGAAGGGGAGATCGGTTCGGAAAGGAAAACAAAAATACCGGCAGATCGCATAAGCACCGTTTCAGATGTTACAACAACAACGGCATCCAGACTGTTCTGCTGAAAACCCCTCACTACCCGTACCGCACACTCACAAGGCACCCAACAGTAAGAGAACACCGAGACAGGATATACGACATTTTGTTTGTTGTTGTACAGAGAAGGCAGAATAAGAGCAGTACAGAAAGAGAGAGAAAAAAAGGGTGTTTACAGAAGAGAACAAAATAACGACAATAAGTAACACCAAGGTTGTGCTTCCACTTCGGCACTGTTTTGTCCCTCTGAGACTTCTCTTTGCACAAATAGTGAGCACACACAACGTGTCATAGATACAGGGAAAGGACTAACCTTGGTCAGAAGAGAGGAGACGTCCTGCACCGTCACGTCTCATTCACAATCGGCAATCTACGATCCTCGGACTAGGTATGAAGGAGGAAAAGTTTTAAGTGAGAGAGCTATTCTGGGAAAAGAACGATGAAAGAAATGGAGAAGCACACGCACAACAGAGAACGCAATGAACCAATTCTGAACAAGAAGAAGATGTCTGAAAGCGTGGAAGCACGTAATCAAATACAGTATTACGTATAAAGTGTGGTAATGAAAATACTTGTACAAAGTGTGAGTTATTGATGCTTAGAAATGACAAGAAAGATGAACAGGATAGAAATACTTTATTAATTAGGGCACTGCACTGAATTCTGTTGGCGGTAGCAGTTGTCACGGGATGTAAGAGCCGCGCGGGTGTGAGGGGCACGGTAGGGGCACAAACAACAGGTAGCAAGGATATCGGTAGGCGTGAAGGAGTCGGTGGCGTATGTCATTACGCAGCGGGGGCGAGGAGGCAAGAAAGAAGGAAAGGCCTGAGAAGCATCGCTCTTTTATTTTTCTTCTCTCAGTATACCTCACGGCGCAATGTAGAGGCGTGCCGGTAAGGGGAGAAAGAGAGGTACGGATGACGCTCCCCTCGCGCCTACTCTTTCTTGTCTCGCGTGCACGACTTTTCCATTTGAGACGGTATGTGAATAAACGGCGCGGGGCCCTTCCAGCCATGCCCCTCCGCAATGACCGTCCTGCCAATAGCGTCGGCCTTAATGGGCTCCGAGACAAAAAAGAGGGGAACGGCAACTTTACAGCCGAACTTTTTCATTAGCTTTTTGGTGAAGCTATTATTGTTTCTATATTTGTTGATCTCTACTGTGTGCATTCTATTAACATTTTTGACTTCCTTTACGGCTCTCGTCGCAGGATAAGAGGTCTTAAAGCCCATCTTAACGAGCTCAACCTCAACTTTTTGGGCACCAGTAACGGATTTACTTCCTGCCCCGCCATCCTTGTACAGCGTGGACTGCCCTAGGAACAGGTAGTCGCCCGCCACAATAATGAAGTCGGCGTACGACGCCTGGGGGGCGTTCATTACAGTGAATGCGACTTTCTTCCTCCGAGTGGCAGGAAACAGTTCTTTGCAGAAACTATCGATGGTGGTCGATAGTTCTTCCAGCAGACGAGCAGTATTCCCAGCGCTTTGGATTCGTTTCTCAGAGAAGAGAAGAGGCGCGCAGCGCGCGTGCTTGAGTTTCCCTCTCATGGAAGCGGTCTGGGGGCTCTGCCAGTGACGGTCAAGACCGTGGAGGAAGTCACCCAGCGTGATATGGGCAGCGGTGTCTCGGCCTCGCAGCGCAACGGCGAAGCTGTCCAGGTCCGTTGCACCCGGGGTGTCCGTTTTTGTATGGATCTGAGCTGCATTACTTTTGGCTGTCTTTTTCGATGCCGGCACCTCGCGCACGGCGTCAAGAAAGACGCAGAACACGTAAGCACTCAGCTCCTCAAAAGAGTCAGGGATGTGCAGGACTGCCGACGGCTCGCTGCCGTAGCGGATCGCCGCCAGTAATATTTGTGCCCTGCTGACTGACACCGTGACTTTCTCCCGCGCGATGTTGTTTTGTGGCGGTAGGTCCGCGTACTTGGTAGTAAACAAGCCAAGCCAGACAGGGTTGCTGCCTCCCATCGAGTCAAAAATACGCTCGGCGTCAGTACTTCTGAGTGGGTCCCACATCAGGAGTCGGCGCAGTCCTTCCAGCGTGGCGATCGTTGCCGCCTCCCCGGAGTAGCCTGATAAGGCATTCGTCCTGCGGTACTCTTGCGCAACCAGGAAAGCGATGACACCCGCGTACCCAAGCATGCCGCCACCGCTGCCCCCAAGACGCAGCCATTTTGTTTTCATGCCATACTTGCATGCTGGGAGCTGCAGAAAAGAGCCATCGGTTTCCAAGAGCGCCTGCGTCGCGAATGCGCCGATGCGGCGGTTCTCCACCATGGGCGGCAGAACGGGGCTGCGCGCGAGCATCTGCACAGTGGTCTCGCTCGCGCCGCCCCTTGCCATCAGCGCCGCAAAAAGAGCGGCCGACGGGCCCATGCTGATAGCGTTGTACTCGCTGGGCTGGCTGCCTCTTTCTACAACGACCGAGTGACTGCCGGTGGCGCAGCAGATGAGGTGTCCGTGCTCGGCCAGCCCGCTCGCGAAGCTGAGCAGCCTTTCCTGCAGGCTGTGGTGGACCAGCAGCGCGCGGAAAAACTCGGGACTCGAGGACAGCTCGTCCACCACAAGGAAGAGGTGTTTGTACTTCTTATCGCTGGGAAGCACAAGCTCTCCGGGACACTCGATGGCATCGCAGACCATCCCGCGTAGGCATTTCGCCGCCGCCTCCGTCCGCTTCTTTCGTGGCCCGTTCTTGCCAATCTGCGTCTTCGCGCGCTGGACTTGGTCGTCAAGTTTTTTGACGCGCCGCAGATCAGTGGGATTGATATCTCTCGCCATCACGTAGACAGTAAGACAGTTCTTCTTCATCCCGGCAGTCTCGCCCCGGCCCTCAAGAATGTACTGCGGCGCCAGAGCGGAAAAGATGGACTTGCCGCTGCCGCTTTCACCCCCGATCACCAGCGGGAGTTCGCTGCGGTGGGCTGCCTTCTCTGTGGCAGCCCTGTCCTTCACTTGTCGTGCAGCCTTTTTTAACGGCGGTGTGTAGATCCTCCTGACCTCCTCACGGGTGCCCGCCTCCTCTACGACTCCCCACGTCAGATCAAAAGTTTCCATGCTACTAGGTTTGCATATAATTGGGCAAGGAAATATGCTGGCCAGGACCGCCAGATCCGGGTCCAATAGGCGCCTCTCGAGGTGTCCAGCCAGCGTACTGGCAAACAGCGACTTCCGCAGAAAGTCGACTACGAGGTGCTCCAACTCAGCACGCTTGACACCTGCGGGTGGGAGCTCCTTGACGCCAAAGCGGAACATAGCAAATGCCTCCAGCGCCTTGGCGACGGTGAAATTGCCGGCGCGCTCGGCCGCAAGAAGGGCGCTTTTCCAATTCCCACGAGTTTGTGCGGTGTCCACCCTCGACTCCACCTCCTTTGTGGAGAGCTCCATGTTGATCTTGCGGGCCAGCCTCTTTATTTCCTTCTTCTCCTTGCTGTTCGGATCCCGCTCGGAGAGAGTACTGTCGTCAAAAAAGTCCTGCAGTTGCTGCTGCAGCTTCTCGTAGTGCTTGCTCACCCCGTCGCCCTGCCCGCCGGCTGCGGCGTAGCGGCTCCTGCGCTGAATGCCGCCCATCGCGCGGGGAGGCGGCACCCCAGCGGATACCGCCGCTCTGGACCCCTTGCGGCCAACGTTGACCGCCGGCCGGCCAGCAGGGCTCGGGGAGCGCGTCCCGCGCGGGGCCTTCTTGGCGCGCAACACGACGGCGCGAGACAGGGAGAGGGCGACACACGTCTTAGAGAAGGCAAAACGCAGCATCACAGGCTTTATTAACTGGTTTAAAAGAAAAAAGGCTGTGAACTTTGAAAGAGGAAAGTGAAAAAAAGAATTGAGAAGGGGAGATACACACTAAAATCTAGTAAAAAGGAGAAGCAGAATGCAGCGGAGGGAGGGGGAGGGTAACGTGAGTGACGGAGGGTCAGATGTTCATTGAATATGAGACGCACGAGATCAAGCAACAGATGAACACACCAAAACGTATCAGGCACTGGCACAGCCTATCTTGCTTCACTTTTCTTTTTCGTTGTTCCTCTCGCAAGATGGAGCACCGGTCAGGCTGCGGGGAGAGAGAGGTGTGTTGCAGGCAGCATTTCGGTACCCGCGACGCAGTTCCCCAAATTTGTAAAGAGTGGGACAGAGCGAGTCCTCGAGAGCCAATGGAGTGAGTGACCACAAGCGCTTCCCCCTCCCCCTTCCCATTTTCCGTCTGGCGCTAGCCCGCAGCAATTGCTTTTGCTGTTGTTCCTGAAAATGATGTTCTCGTACCGACGAGAGGAAACAAGACCAAAGAAGCATTCGCGTCTGGAGTAGATTATCGGATGATAAGCCCAAGAAGAAAGAATAAGAATGTCAAGTTGACCGAGGTGCTGCAGTTTCAAAGCGATAAGTTATTCTCAGTCACTCGTGTGCGTGTCGAAAAGTATGGAGAAAGCCAACGTAGTACAGTTTAACAGAAGAATGAAGAAAGCAAAGAGAAGACAAGATCATGCGAGTTTTAGACAACGGAAGATAGAAGACAAGTATGAATAACTGGAAAAAGAGAGATAGGGAGAAAAAGAGAAGAAAAAATGCGTGTCAGCAGACGCTTAGTTTGGGAGCGAGATGATCAGGGACTTCTTCTTCACGAAAGTTGAGGAAGACAGCAAAAGTGGCGTGCGTGAACCGGGGCAACAAGTGCAAGTAAAAGTGGCTCCATTCGGCATCGCTGTGGGATTAGTAAGAGCTAGAAAAGGGGTAGGAAGAACAGAGTGGCAGCATTGCAAATGTGCGCTGACTTAAAAATTCGAGAAGTTTGCTTGTGTGATCGTAACTTTGTCATAACAGCGTCAGCTGAAGAAGTGGAGTATTCAGTGGTGTGACCGTCGCTCCGTTTTCCATTTGCTGGTCTCTTAACCGTGTGTACCACCACGCTCTGTTTGTGTAATACAACCCTTTTGAAAACAGAGAACAATATCGTTCTGATGCCAGCAGTGAATTTGGAAAATTACTTCTCTCACTATGATGGCCGAAAAGTACCAGAAGGAAGCGTGTCAGACAAGGTGAGGTTTTACAGATTTGTGTGTTTCCTTCGTGTACTCCAGATACGGCCGGATGTACAGCACAATCGGCTTCATCCGCAGCGCCTGGGTCCCGTCTTCTTCTGCCGCGCGCACCTCCTCCTCGGGCATGTTTCTCAGGATGTTGTAATGTGGCTCGTGAAAGAGGACAAAGACAGGAACAGCCACAGGGCACTGGAGATGTGCCTTCAGCTGCGCTGTCGCAGCTATCTGCGGCTCATAAGCCCCCTTTTGAGGCTCCTCCTCTAATTCGGGCACTCGAAACCCAAGCGTGGCGACGTCATGTAGAAGCTCCTTACGGCTGCGTCCGTAATCCACTCGGCGCTTCACAGAGACAAGCGCAAAGGCACCACGGCCAATGACGGCAACATCAGCGTAAGTAGCGCTGTCACCGTTGAGAATTAGAGAGAGACCTTTGCGCTTGGCGGGATCCCTATCAACGCCGCGGCAGAAACTCTCAGTGATTTGGCTTCGATGGTCCTCATTGGTCCAATCATCTACGTGTTGCAGCGTCCTCCAGTTCCCAGAAAAGGCCACAGACGCCTTCAGCAAAGTTGTCGCGTCCGTCATGCCGGCGTCCATGAGCGCGAGGACCTCCTTTTGCACATCCGTCAGCGGATGAGTCTTTTTTGTTGTTGTACAGGAACAGGCGCTGCGAGCCTGTGGTAGTGGTGGTGGACTTTCACCGAAACCCAGCACGCAGCGGAGCCCACGCCAGCAGAGGGCGGAGCGAGACCCCTGAGTACCTTCTCGGGTGCTAATCATGGGGACGACGAAACTTCAGACCACACCTACTTTATTGGGGGAGAGAGTAGGCTATAACCGTGGAATCCCGTTCTTCGCCTCAAGATACACCACCGCACTAGGCCCTGAGACCTTTGACCTAGACCCTGCTCCGCTGTCGGGTCTCTCTATGGTCTTTTTCCTTTGTTTGGCTAAATATGCGCGGCAGTCCGAGTCGTACCTGCGTCCTTAGTCAGCAGATGGCGAGGCGACTGCACAGGCAACTACTAGCCTAGAAATATTTGTTGGAGTATTAGGAGGGTAGTCATCACACCACCTCGTGCTTACGGCAAACGTGAAAGGGTTTCTTGTTGGCTAGTGTGCAGCCACACGAGATTGTAATGGTATAAGAAAGGAGGACACCGAAGTCAATAGAGGTCCGATTCCAAAGAGAGCATAGAGGGGAAAAAGAATACAATTCCTCTGGTATTTCGATTCACCTCAGCTCCGAATTGTCTCTGAAACAATGTACCCTATTGCTGCTCACGCTGCGTCCGGGTGGAGGAGTGCCGCGGTGAGCTTTGGCTTACATGTGTGATGTCGGAGAGTAATGAATGTATCGGTTGAGGTGATGAGCATCCGTCACTCACAGGGAATTGTGTGAGCCGTCCACGTAGGGAATACGCCGGCCAGCTTCAACGTTACATTAATGTGATGGGGTGAACACATATGTTATCTGGTAGATATAAGATATTAGGTTTCTTGTACTGTATATATTCTTTGTGGCACACGTACTACGGTAATGCAGTAGTAGGCACCCCGTTTTCCCACTCAAGTGGTGGTGTCACCGGGCAGACGCGTGGGCGAGCGGGGTAACGATGGATGAGCTTCCCCAGCAAACACGTTTGCATGAAGTGATCCATTAAGTATGAATATGATGAGAATAAAGACACAAAGGCATTTACACCAATGTGAGCCGTCCGCACATTAAGACCTCTCGAGAGTATGCGTGTGGATGATTCGATTATAAGCGGTGCAACATTTATAATAAAGCAAGTGCACAACAAGTACAGATGGAATAAAATAACTTCAAATCATTACGAGTATTCGCTAGGGATTGGTTCGACATGTTCCGTCGCCAACTAACTAGACGCCATTACTCTTTCCGGAATAAGTGAATTGTCTGTTTGCTATTTAAAAAAAGAGCAAGACAAACTTATTATTCTTTCAAAAAGACAGTATTTTTTCTTTTCGTTTTAATGACCGTTATTGTAACGGCTATAAAATATACAGAAGATGGGGGTAGAGGGCGTTGGCGCTGCTGATTCCATTCACAGAAAAGAATCTGAGATCCTTCATTTCAACAACAGTAATGAGTAATACGAGGAAGAGCTTTGACTTCAACTAGAAAAAGAGCTAAAGGGACTCAAATATACAGCATCAATTGTGTAGAGGAAGAGCAAAAAAGACGGCAACGATGGATGACGTGAATATACCGTGGAATGTATTATCGGAGGTACAAATGATAGTTTCAGGTAATCATACTATTTACCACTACCTCCAACGGCAACAAAAGTAAAGATGTAAATAGATCTGTCTACTCACACCCACAAACAACAATCGACGTGTGTATCTGCGCCTGTGCTTGCGCTGCCCACGGCACGACACGCGTAGAGAGGCATCATTACGGTAATTATCACCAACACACCATTCCGCCCAACTCCTCATTCACCCGAGCAGCCTTGGTATTGGTATCACGGACACGCGCGAACTCTCCCCAGTCGGTGCAGTTTTGGGGGAGAACACCAACACAGAACGTGCGGCTCCCCCGGTAGCGCTGCAGGTCGCGAAGGTCGGCGACGGTGTAGTCGATGCCCGACAAGTACAGCCTTGTCATACACTGCGGGAGGTGCGACACCCACTCGAGGCTGTGGGTCGACAGCGGAGGGAGGTGACGGAAGCCCAAGTATTCCAGCGCCGGCAGGTGGCACAGCACGCACGCCGCCAACTCGTAGGCGTCGGCGGCCGGGATGGTGAAGTGCTTACAGTGCCATGTATCCTTCCCCTCCTGCGTGTTATACCATACGTGTGTTACGTCCGTCTCACCCTTTAGCAACACCCGCATGGCGAACCTGTCGACGGGGCCACCGGGGCGCAGCGCCAGAAAGAGAGTGTGCAGACCCTCCCCGGCAGCGCAGGAGTAACCGCCATCACTAGGCCCCTTGCCCAGGTGGGTGCGGCGCAGCTTCTTCATAGACAACCCGCGGGCGGCGAAGACAGCCTCCGCACGGGCGGCCTCGCGCGCGGAGACTTCTTCCAATGAGGCTTCCCACTGCGGGCCCTGCAAGTCGCAGCGCTGCGCCTCCTCCGCGTCCTGCAGTTTCTGCCGCGCCACCGCCTCCGCGACCAAGAGCAGCTCCAGAGCTGTGGCCGTGACAGCGACAATGACACCCCGCAACCGCCGCTCCTCCGCCTCCACCTGATCGCAGTGCTCCCGCCACTCGCTGTTTGAGAAGCGCGCCGCTGCAGTCATCTCCTCCGTCACCTCGCGGAGTTCAGTCTCGTGTTTTTCTTTGGCTTCCTCTACTTGCTGTTTATAGTTGTCCCGCTCTTTTCGGAGTTCTTCGTTCTCCTCCGTCAGCGCCGACAACCGAGCATTCATTCGATGAGCTGCCTCTCTCAACTTCTCATTGTCTGCGCGAAGCTCTTGGTTTTCTTTCAGTGCTTGCTCCAGTGTTTTCGGCGTCTCCGTGGTAGTAACGCTGTCTGTGTTGGCCATAGGATTCGAACTCATTATTAACGATATTATTAATGGAATCCGTACTCTTGTAATGTGAAGGAGCGAGCTGCGAAGTTAGGACGTGAGGCAATCGGGAAGAAAAAGGGAAAAGTGATATTGTACGGTGGCTTGTCCTACTACTTATATATTCCTAGAAAACGAAATTATGTTGCTTCTTTCCTATGTGCTACTATTTATATGATGTACGTTCTACAGAAGACTGGGAAGAGAGCGAGGGAGTGGTTGGGAAAAGGAAAAGCGTTTTCTGAACGTAGAGAGATAGCGTTGGGGAACAAAGAAGCGCAGCGGAGAAACTATCAGAAGAATAGAAAACACATCTTACCAACAGAGATGCAGCAAAAGATTCGGGTTACGCACACATAGAGAGGCAGGCTCACAAACGGTGTATAGGAGAGTTCTTCATGAACTCACCAGTCTCTTCAGTGCGCTGATCAAGTAACTGGCTGTACGTCCGGGACGATGTTTACCGTACTTGTAGAATTTGGTGTTTACTCAATCCTCTGGAACTCCTCGAAGATGCTTGCGGGGGATGTGTGGGTGAGGTGTTACACTCCTTTTACTCGTGATATTAAGAAAAGTGGGTATCCCGCTTTGAATCTACCGTTTCTAAATGAAGATGATACGGAGAAAGATTGCTTGAAGAACGCAAATAGAAGAAGAAAGTGGATAAAGAATACCAGAAGCAGACCTGTGATAGAGTGAAGAAGGGGTAGGGGATGAGATCAGAGTGCAAATAAGGTTTCTGAAGGATGAATACCTACATGTAGAGAGAAGAGAGCACACGGTGTGGTCAAATCACTGGGGCACAAATAGGAAGCGAACTGTGAAGTGTTCTGTCATTTCTGCTTCCGGCTCATCTCAGAATAAGCATGGTGCGGAGTGTGAGCACCGATAAGCGTATGAGTCACGAACCACTGAATAAAGTCAAAAGAGGGACATTGAAATGAAAAGAAGTGAGTTTAGTAGTTTTATAATGATGCAAAAAAGTGTTGAGGTCATGAGTTTCTAGACAAATTTGGAAGCACGAAAGAAAGTTGTCGCAGAGATTCACTAGTGGTAATAGCGTTATTGCCCATTGATATTATCCATATCCCACACATTTGGTGATGCATCAACAAAATTGAAGAACACCAAAGTAGGGTATACTGTTGAGTTGAAAAAGACTGTCCCATACACACACACACACACACACACACACACACACACACACACACACACACACACACACACACACACACACACACACACACACACACACACACACACACACACACACACACACACACACACACACGCACACACACAGCGCGAAAAGAGAGAGAGAGACAGAGAGGAGGGGAGTTTTTATTCATCGAAAGGCATGTCAGCCGCATTTACCCGGCATTCCATATAGGGCCTCCTGTATAGCACGATGGGCTTCATCATCAACACCCCGTTCTTGTTTACGCTAACAGTCGGGAGAGACGTGGATAGGTTTCCATGTGGCTCTGTGAAAAGCACGAAAACGGGGACGACATAGTCGCAGTCCAGAGAGTTGGCCAAACTCTTCGTAGCGTCAAGTTGTTCTTCATATCCCTCTAGAGCGTCTGCACCATCAAACGAGAAGCCCAGCTTGGCTGTGTCCTCCTCAACAGTCGTCTTTTCAATACCGTAGCTGTACTGCTGCTTCACTGACACGAGAAGGAGTACCTTTCAACAGCGAACGATAAACTCCGCATATTGAGCATTCTCACCGTTCATCACAACGGAGACGACATCTTTCTTCTGTTTTAATTTATTATTAAGTTGATTGAAAGCCCTCTGACTGAAAACCCGAAACGCAGTTGTTGCGATCCGCCAGCGAGTTACATATGGGCACGGCAGCGCGCACTTGTCGTATATCACACTGGTCATGTCCTCAGATGCAGTGCTCAGCGCATCCCACACTTCTTTCTCTTCAGCAGTCATTGGGGCAGAAGCGTCTGCCGGGGGCCACCGGAATTGGCCGAGGACATCCTGGAGAGATAGCACATCTCCGCGCACTCTCGCCTCAAGCACGCTCTGGCACAGAAACGTAAACAGGGAGCCAAAGAAGCCTTCCCCATCTTTCCCGGAAACGTCAAAGGCTGCCGAGGCTGCTGTTGCTGCTTGTCACCGGCTGCACCGCTACCAGACACAAGAAGCTCACCGGAGTCACGTTTTGGGGGACGCTGAAAGTAGTTCAGCATGGCCATGGCCAGATGATGCAGGCCGATGCTGTACGTTACACCACAGACACAGTCTTCCTTCCCACTGTGAAGAACTGCGACGACGCCCGTGGTGATGGGATCGTCGGCTGTCGCCTCCTCAATCTCCTCTTTACTTAGCAGAGTGCTCCGCAAGTCCTTGCCAGACGTCGGCACGCCGTCCTCCTCCGCAGTGCATCGCTGGCTATGTGTCAGCACAAAAAATAATCGTCTCACTCCCATAACTTCGCAAGCCGCTGCGCCTCTTTACTTCCCAGCTCCGCTTCGATCAACTCACGGCGAGAGGTCTCATACTGAACACCATCGTTTTGGATGCCGAGCTTCCCAAGAGCTGAAAATATGATGGCTCTTACTTTGACATAGAATACAATAGAAAGGTCGTTCAGTATTTCCTCATTTCCCTCTATAGCGGTGTATTGTCTTTATGGTGTGCTGTAACGAGATAACTCGTCCTCTGTGTGGATTCTAGGAAGAGAGGCACTGATGGCGGCGTTCATGGCAAAATAGGCTTTGCTTGAACCGCTGTCCCCGCATATAAAGTGGAGGTTCCCTGCGGTGTGATTGGAGCGGTCCAGCAGTTCGCGGAATTTATCATACCGGTCTGCATCGGCAGTTGGGTTGTTGGGTAGCAAACCTGCCAACTGGGAATAATCCCACGATAGGGCCGCACACCTCTTGGACGTTCGTATTGTGTCTTGAAGCTTCAGAATTAGTTCATCGTACTCCAGGAAAGCACCAACCTGAAAGTACGCTTTCAGAAACGCGCGGCCCCGCGCGAGAAAGTGGGACGCCTTCGCGACCGTGTGGCGGTGGGGGTGCTCGACTTCCACCGAAACCCAGCGCGCAGCGGAGCCCACGCCGGCAGACGGCGGAACGAGAGCCCAGAGTACTTTTGCTGGTGTTAATCACGGGGACGATGCCTACTTTATTAAGGGGAGAGGGGAGGCTGTATTCGTGGAATGCCGTTCGGCGCCCCAAGATACTCCACCACACTGAGCCCCGAGACCATTGATCCAGACCCTACACTGCTGTCGGGTCTCTTTACGGTCCTTTTTTCCTTTGTTTGGCTAAACATGCGCGGCAGCCGGAGTCGAACCTGCGTCGTTAATTGGCAGATGGCGAGGCGACTGCTCGAGCAACTACTAGCCTATAACTATGTGTTGGGTGTTTGAGAGAGATGTCATTACACCTTTGCACCGAGGAAGAAACATAAACAGAATACCTCAAGACAACAGCGATCCCTTCGGCTTTCCCTCCCCTCCTCCCCTCCCCTGTTTTCCGTGTTCCTCTCGTATATTGGTTGCAATCATGACAATAATGAAGCTCATTCCCCCCCCCCACCAAGGTAAAAGAAGTAAAGAGCTCCCCACTGATCACATCTCCAACCTACAATCAAAAATGTCGATGGGGGTTTCGAGGTGTCTGTTCCGCTGAGAGCACGACAGTGTGTGTGTTACGAAGAGTGGCGCTTTGACCCAACAGCTCCAAGGCGAAGCCGGCTCCCATCACTCCAATTCACGCCGCTTATTCCGTTGGAATGGCTTCATGCTTGATTATTATAAGGAAAGGCGAACGTTACCCAATTACACAGTGGAATGGGTACTCCGTGAGAAATTCGTTAAAGAAAGATCACATGCTGAGGACAGGTCACGCACGAAACGCGTTATTGTGGAAATTGGGGGTTTTCGGAGGAGTGGGATCACACACAAAGATTAAACAAGGGGGAAGGGAAACACGCTGGATTGAAAGTGTGGTGTGTGTAGGATCACTCTAGAAATTAATCAATCCGCGTTCAGCTATAGGGCTTCTGGTCTCGCAGAGGGTAGGTCGTGAGGTAAGATGGAGGGAGATGAATGGAGAAAAACGAATTGTTTCAGATCACCGACCAGCAGCACGAACCACATTTCTTGCCGTAGCAGGGAGAAGGCTGTAATAGAGACGCTTTCACAAGTTACGATCAAATCACTGTGAGTTTAGTCTCCGCGGGGCGTGCTTTTTGCTCATCAGATTTTTTTCCCTCTCGTTGTCCCTGCTGGTAATGTCCTCTTCCCCCATCCCCACCCCACGTATCCCCTCCCTCCGCAATCGAGACGAGCAGCCACCACCCAACACGGCACACTGCACCACCATAACCCACCTCACTAGCGAGGGATAGCCAAACCCTAAACCCAACCCTAACACAATACCCAAGCACAACTCCCCTCTACCCCAAGACAATGCCCATCTTAGGCCACCGGACGTCGCAGCCATAAAGCTGTGTCCCCTTGTATGAATAAGAGTTCACACTTGATGTAAAGACGCCATTGAAATGCGCTGGCAACGATACATCGGGGACAGTCGTCACTGATTGTGTTTATGAATACTGCGCAGCCCCCCCCCCCCGCAAAAAAAAAGCTGCGTGTTTCGTTGGTGCGAAAGTAAGCGTTAACACTCTTCTTCTTTTTTTTTTTGTTTTAATTCTCCAGTAGAGATGCCAAGAATGGCAACCACACACTACCAGCCGCCATTGACGCGCTGTCACTGACACACTTACAAAAGTACTTGCCATGTAGTGTAGTTCGTTCTGTCGGAAGGACTAAAAAAGCACATACAGTCTCTCTCTCTCTGTCAATAAGTATATTATATTTGGCCGCTCGCTTGATGTTGTTGCTGCCATCAGTAATCCTGCATTGCTGGAAGCAAAATGTCCTCCAGCATGCAGACGAGCAGCAAAACAGTAGATTGGCCAGCTGAAAACGTCGTCCGTGTGCTAAAACTGAACCTCAAACTGCGTACCGAGACATCACAAGGAAACGCTAGGCTCAGACACGGTAAATGCAGAAGAATACAAGCAAGCAGACGCATGTACCATGTGCGTGTTCAGGCGTACAGAGAGCAACGCATTGTCAGCCAACGCAGGACTTAATGCTTTCTTCTGGTGTGCACTATAGACAGAGCTACTCCTCCATCGCTCTGTGTGTGTGTGTGTGTGTGTGTGTGTGGGCTGGAGACAAAGTCTATTTATTGAGAGTGTTACAGTCTTTTGTTGTAGACATCTAGAAAGAATATAAGCCTACTGCTGAATGGATGAAAAAGGTGCGGAGATGAGAAAATGAATAAATACCTGACAGGAGAAAGAACACGTGAAACACCATAACGCAGAAAAGACAACATCATTTAGTGACAACAGAGAAAGAAGATGATATTATGGAGAAACTAATCAAAGGAAAACACTAAAACACAATCAACAACAACAATATACGCCAATAAACATATAACAGTAAACCATATTTTTTTTTCTGTAGTAATTTTTTTATATCAACCAAAAAACGGGGCATTATTATTAATTAAACTAACGATGTGCAGAGACCGACCTCACTTGATCCGCGCCTCCAACACGGTTGGAGGGGGACGGTGGGTGGGTTATAACGAGTTAGTTAGAAAACGTTAAGGCAGTTAAACACTAAAGGAAAGGAAGAGAAGAGAGAAGATGACAAGAATGAGCATTCAGCAATCCGGCAACATATTCAATTCGCAAGCTCCAAAAAAAAGAGCTATGGATGAGTGGTGCGGCTGTAGAAAGGGAAGGGAGGGGGAGGGGAGAGCGCTGGGCGTTACATCTGCTTCATCTCAAAGGGAATAGAAAGCGCGTCAGACCACCTCCAACGCAAAACGCCAGTTAACTAACAGAGAGGCCGTTATTATCATCATTAGCGGCCTGAATGAAAAAGACGATACCCATACGGATATAGAAGATAGCACCATTGAAGATAGAGTCAGCCTAACTGAAACGCTAATTGCTTCATTCCATTATCACGGAGGAGCAACACTCCTTCACAGCCACTCACTCTTGATTTTTTTCTTAATGCGGCAGATATCATCAGAGGAAAAAAAAAGACGGAACACCATCAAAGAATCACCATTTCACAAAAAAAAAAAAAAAGACCAGTAGGGGAGTAGGCAAGCTGGGTAGTACGAGGGAGGAACTGTCATGCACAGAAGTACAGTGGATCCTCCAGGAGGCTTGCAGAGAAAAAGAGAGGATGAAAAACAAGCATAAAAATTGAAACCTAAAAGATAACAAAAATAAAGGAGTAGGGGCATAAAATCAATAAATTAGACAAAAAAAAAAGAGGAGTAGTAAGATAACGGGGAGTAATGAAAAAAAAAAAGATGAGTGGGAGGGAGAAAGACCACGACGGAGTAAAAGCGGCAAGGAACTGGGGGAGGTACCTTTCATTTTGCAGCATTATTCGTGGTTATAATCAAAAGCACGTTGCCCCAAGACAGCAAAAGTGGTTTAGTTTTGCTTACCTGGGCTCATTTCATTCTCTCGGTCTGAAATATGAGAAGCGGTAAAGAATGACGAAGAAGATGAAAATCAACAAAGAGGACAAAAACTGTGCGCACATGTGTGTGTGTGTGTGTGCGTTTTCGTATTGTTGTTCCTGGACAATGTGGAAAGGGGACGAGTGGGATAGGCTGGGAAGAAAAATGAAGGAAAAAGCAACTCAAGAGTGTTATGGGATTTGTGGCCTATTGTGGCCTACTTGAGGTTGTCTAGAGAAGTGACACCGACACAACACTCTTGGCAACATCCCGGACGATCCACTCTTCATAGCCGCGGTTAGATTCTTCCCTCATTAAAATGCCGGTATCGACGCCTGCCTGTTGCCAGCCACTGGGGTTGCTTTGTTTCACAAACACGAGGTTGCCGGGTCGAATAACAACGCGAAGTATAGCACCCTTGCTGTACCTTGAGGCAACCGCAAGGTCCCGCGTCAGATAGAGCCCGGGCCCGTAGCAGCCGTTCGTGCTGGGCCGGAAGCCACCTTGGATGATGCTCTGGGCACTGGATGGGCTGGTGCCGTGAAACACAACAATAGTCTCGTTCACGGTGTTTAGGAGACTGATATAGGCGCCTTCGACAAAGATGAAGCGCTTGTTCCTCATTTTCTGGATGCGGCCGTCCATGCCGCTGGTGGCCGTATTGACGCCGACAAGCTTTAAATTTTTCCCGTAGCCGTCGTTCCCGCCAGCACCTGCCTTCCATTCACAGTCACGGCACGGGCTGGTCTTGGGGTGGTCAGGATCTTCGCAAAGCTGCTTGGCAATGTCAAGGGCAGTCATGAAAACCGGAAACTGCAGGCAGAGGTCCGGATTCCCCGGCTTGATGCACAGGTTGTTGCACGTGAAGTCCATGTTGGGGCACGGAATGTACGCGGTGTTCCACGGGGTAATGGGCTCCACCTCGTACTTCTTGTTTTTACCTGGAATATGCAAGTCAAAAGGAACGACGCCGTCAGCGGCGCGGGTAGTGATCACGGGCCGCACCGTACCCATGGCAAATACAACACCGTACTTACTCGTGGCATCCGCCTGCTGACGGGCAAGGACAGCCCTCCAGTTACTTTTGTCTGGCCAGACCGCTTGAGGTGCCTCCGCATCAATGTCCTTGAAAGACGTCTTGCCCAGACAGATGACATCACGCACAACACCACCTTTGATGATGAAACCAAAGTGATTGACAACAATGTACAGGACGGCAAGCGCACGCTCCATCTCGTCCGCGCCGTTAAGGGCAGCCTTGACGTCGGCGTCCGTGCGCCGCAACACAACACGCTCCAAGCGCGCGGCCACTGCGCTGAAATTAGCCTGGCGAAGCTGCTGCAGGCTGGCTGGGGGAGTGCCGTAGCGCTGCACGCAGCCAGCTAGCTGACCGGCTGATGGAATGCCCTTTGCGGCGTCGAGCAGATCTGAAACCAGTTTCTGCAAAGCGTCGCAAACATCCAGGCGGTTGCCTGTAATACAAAACTCGCAGTGCACCGTGTTGAGCTTTTGCCCAGCTCGTGTTTTCAAGGCTGCTGAAAATTGAGAAGAGTTTATCTGTTGCGAGACGCCAGAGGGGAGACCACGCGCCAAGGCGACCCACTGGCTGTACTGCTTCTGAGTAACTCCAACCGACTGCGTCACATTTCCCTTATTCTGCGTCCACTTGTTGACCAAACCACGTGGCACCTCCGAGAGGCGCTCAATAAATGCATTTGGACTCTCCGCGTTGTACCTCACCACGTTCGTGGCAATGACAAACGCGGGGAAAGAGGACCGCACGCCTTTGCCAAACATGCTGAGGTGGTGCGGCCGCATGCCCGTACGCTGGTTGCTTTCGAGCGAGTGGTAGCCCGCGCGGCAGTTGAAGTCGCCGAGACCGGGAGTCACGTACACCGCAATGCGGTGCCAGCAGCCGGCAAGCAGAGCGTCGCTAATGTCATCCCAGCTCCACGTATCGTACGTGTCGTGCAGATGGTGACCGAGCGCGGCCAGCTCCTTCTCGTAGCTCTCGACCTGGTTATTGATATTCTCGAAGAAGTGCTCGCGCACGCGGTCGCCGATGCGCTGCCGCCGCTGTACCTGGAGTCGCAGCGTTTGGTACAAATCGAGAAGCACGCCGTGGTCTCCGTGCTTCCCGAACTTGGCCACGTCTTGAACGGAGAGCGTCGGCCGTGCGCGACTGGAGAGCATCGCTGAAAGCCACAGTATGGCGCGCGGGCACGTCTTTTGTGCCAAGGCATAAGAAAGGGACGCCGCCATGGCACCGTCCAGCGTAAGTTCCGCGGCAAGCTGGCGGGTCGCTGCGTCTGCGGGCACGAGACGCTGCACGAGAGGAGGGCAGCTGGGCAGCAGGCCCTTGCCACCAAGGGGCGAATAGCCCGTGACGCCGTCAAACATGGAGCAGCCAAAGTAGTGGCGCGCAAGAATCTCGTAGCGTGACTGCTCCTCTGCCAGCAGCAGTTGGAAGGTGTTGGAGGTGGCGGTGCTCTTCTTCAGGGCAGAGACGTCGTAGCACGCAATGTAGGTGCCGGGCACGTACGGCCGAGCCGCCCACGGCGCTGCTTCATTTTCTCCTCGCTGATGGGTGCCGCCCATAGCGTTCTGCAGTCGTCGCCGTCGACGCCGGCCTGCATGTCGTCATTAAAGTCGATCACATGCGTGAGGCCCTCAAACGTGTACGACGACTCGGCGACACTGTTGGCGAAGATGACTTTCTCTGTAATGGCTCCCCCACCGCTCGTACGTATCGAGTGCGCGTGCAGCTTCGCAGCGGGAGTGTGCGAAACCGATTGCAGAAACTTGGCGTGAGCGGCCTCTACCTCCCTGGCCTCGCAGAAGAACACCAGGATACGTGCTTGCGGGTTCTGCCGAAGAATTTCGATACACTTCTTCACGGCGATGGCAGGGGCATCTGCTTTTTGATTGTATTGCAGGAGTGGGCTCAGGGGCTGGTCTTGAATGGGGTGTGGATGACCTGACGACAGATTCACGTGGGGAAGATTGGCTGAGCCGCCGCAGAGCTCCGTCAGGGCGCTTACGTTGGGTGTAGCTGTCAGTAGAACGAGTGTCACGGTGCACGTCCGCCTGGCGCTGAGGTGACGTGCGATCATCACGAGGCTCTGGATGGTCGCCGTCATTTCATGTGCTTCATCGACGATCAAAATGAGGTCGCGCGCGCGGCGGCCGGATGAGGCGCCACGACGAAAAAGCTTGCCCCTGGCGGCAGTGTCGCTGACATACTGCAAGCGCGCGCCTGGCTGCGGATTTGGCTTGCCGTAACAATCCCATCCAACATAGTGCTTACCAAACATGGGGGCGACAAAGTCGGTGAGGTTCTTCACGATGCCCGCTCGTGGCTCGGTGCACCACACATCGCACTCTGGAAAGTGCCGAGACAACATCTGGGGGAGCACCACACTCTTGCCGCTACCTGTGGCTGCAGTCACCAGCGTGCATCCACCTGGGTGCGTTTGCAAGTGCTGCAGCACGGAAGATGCGACGTCGCTGATTGAGAACTTGGACCAGCGCCGCTCCAAAGCCAGCTGGCGCAGAACCTCGTCGCCAAGCTGCTGAAGTCCAGCCTGGCTCGCCCACAGCGTTTCGTAGTGCCGCTCCAGTGCCCTGATCCGACCAACAAGAGCGCCACTGGCACTCGCACGCGCCCACTGCAGAACGCCCCCAATCGGTGAGGTGGCAGCGCTGCTGCCCCTCAGCATCTCGTACGCACCGAGCTGATAGAGGGATGGCAGGGGCGGCTGCCCCTCCACAGGCGGGTCTGGTGATGCGCGCCAGGCATCACACATAGCACGCGCGTTGTTCTCAAGCCGTTCGTGCAGCGCCTCACGCACGCCCTTGTCGGGGCACGCACACACAACGTCACGCTCCACCTCCTCGCGGATATGTTGCACGACGCTCTCCTCGACAGCCCGCCCCACGGCCGCGTCGACCTCATCCACCAGATCCCACAAGGCCATGTTATGCCTCAGAGTGTTTCGTGCGGCGGTTTTCGCGTCGTCCCAGCGCCGGCCCCAGCTGCCCATGTGTCCTTCCATGAACGCAACAAAATGCCGCGTATTGCCCGGGTGCAACGGAGTTGTGTCGCCGGCAGCGAGACGGGCGTTGAAGAAGGCAAGGCCATACCGCCCGGACGGTGGGTTCGCGGCGCGGGGATCTACCACCTCGACTGGAGTTGCAGCGCGGGGACTCAGCGGACGCGGTGGAGCCACAGAGCTGGAGTCCGCCTTAACGGGCTTCGCAGCAACACCGAAGAATGCACGACCTTCCCACCACTTCCACGTCAGAGGATTCCACCACTTCCATGACGTGTTCCCAGTGATGACATCCCACCACGACATTTTTGATGGTGATCAATAGTTTTTTTTTTTCGCTTGAGTCTCTGACGAGGGGGAGTGCGCGTGTCAGGAGAAAGGCGAGGTGAATAGTTCCGCGGTGTCTTGCTGATATGATGAACGTGTATTATACTAACTAAACTTTCGTTCCGCTTCTTCTCTCTTTTTTTTCCTCTTCTTCCTTCTCAATTGTTGGTTCAGTGGGAGAAAGAAAAGGTTCTCCTGAATTGCTGGCAATGCGTATACAGAGAAAAAGGATATGCACTCACGTACAAGTGGGTGGTCAAGAAGAAAAGATATATCTGCACCCTGGTGCACTACGTGGAGGTAAGAATAGGAGTAAGTGTACTTAAAACCGAGAAGGGGGTAATTAAAAAAAAAAAATCAAAAAATGAAAAGACAAAGAGGTGGAGTAATTGAAAAATAAAAAGGGGTAGTAAGAAAATACAAATTAAAAAAGAAACGGGGAGTAAGAGGTTTGTTTTGGTAGATTAGAGCTTTCTACAAAAGTGTTGGGTACTGTGGGGACGATACCGAGATAAAAAGATCACGGAATGTTGAGAAACTTATTATATATTTTTGTCTTTCGTTG
>JAQOSZ010000044.1:0-22090 GCA_030347455.1 Kentomonas sorsogonicus | reverse complement strand
CAAATTTTCCGTCTACACATTTCCATACCCAAGACCAGACTCATGCTTCGCTGTGCTACTCTCAAAGTCCTCTATCAGCAGCACTATGAACGGTACTGCGAATGCTACTGCTACAGCGTGAGGGAGCGCACACAGGACGCGGAACTGCGCAAGCGGCTCGGTGAGTGTGCTGTGGTGATGCTTCAGGAGCTTCCAAATCCTGCACGTGAGGATGAGTTGTATACGCGTCTCACGCAGTCGCTGTTGGGCAGCAAATTCGAAATTTTGGCACCGTTCCCGCAAGCGGAGGGCCCTGCTATCGCCTACGACCCCTCTCAAGTGCAGCCGGAGGATGGCCACGGCGCCAAGTTTGTGCCTCTCACGGAGGCCAACGGGCGGAGGAGCAACAAGGGTGTCACCATCGTCCGGTTCGCTCACGTGACGACTCGTCGTTCCGTCGTCGTCGTGTCGTGCCACGTACCGTTCTTCACTGAAAGAGAGCCTCTTCGCCAACGACTGTGTGAAATCAGCGATATTGCGATGCGTAACAGTGAACATAGCACAGTTGTGGTCGCCGGAGATTTCAATGCCCAGCGATCGTTGGAGCCTGACACTGAGGATCCCTTTGACGACGCCTTTCCTGCACAAAATGGCTGGATACATTGCGTGTCGAATGTCAAATTCACCAGTCGCTCACCCACTGACGAGCAGATCGCCATCGATCATATTTTTCGTACGTCATCCTTCTGCTGACAAATCAACGGATAGCGTAACTCCTCCAGCTGTGTACCCTAGGGAATTTGAGCGCCTCTTGCCCCACTGCCCAGGCGGGCACGTGACTGGAGAGCCGTTCCTGTCCAACCACTGCTTTATCAGTGTTGACGTACCGGTGCGTAGTCCTGCTGTGTGCGGCACCTCGCTCCTGACGACCACCCTTCCCGAGACGGCCGTGACTCCACTCCAGCCACCCACACTATTGATGTCGGCGCGGCAGAAAATCCCGAAAGAAAAGCAGAAAGAGATTGCTGCTGCGGCTCCTCCGTCATGTGACTGGGAAACTCCTCTTCGACGAATGCCAACAGTACAGACGCGGTAACTGCAACACATCCTAACCGCACCGCACCTAATGCAGACAACAAACAGTCACAGACAACCTCAAAGCTCTGACAGAGAGAGAGAGAGAGAGAGAGAGAGAGAGAGAGGTAATCATCTCTCCCCCCCCCCCCCGCTTCACCGCAGAGCCATGTTCTCCCTTCTTTTCGTTTAACTGGATGCCGGGCACTCATGTTAAGACATTCATTCCGCGAGTTGAAGCACGCATCGGTGCCACTAGCATCGACAGTGTGCACGAATGAAAAAGTGAAGTAAGTATTCATAGAGAGAGGGACACAGCATTTATACTCTAAATTCTTCCTTCTGACTTCACCATTTTCTATCCACAGTGTACGAACCAAACAAAAAACAGAAAAACAAACAAACAAAAAACATCTTCGTTGGCTGCATCACGTGCATATCTTCCTTTCCCTAGTGACTGGCACGCATCCCTTCAGCTGCTTTCGTGTTTAGCTCACATTTACTCCCCACCTTTTGTTACTACCCCTTTTTTATTATTTACTTCTTCTTTTGCCTCTCAAGACCGTCTTCTTTTCTTGACTGTTCAAGAGCCAATCTCTCTTTTTTGTTGTTATTGTTGTTCTTTCCAATCACTGATCGCCTATCATGAAATCGATGATTACTCCCCTTTTCGATTTCTCCTTTCTTTTTTTTTTTTACAATTTCTTTCCACTTTGAGTGTGTCTACTCCAACTATTATTATGGTGAGAAATATACATTTCAATACTCTCATTACTTTTCTTTTTTGTTTTTGTCAATGCCACGTGTTTTTTTTTTTTTTTTTTTTTTTTTTGAGACTAATTATAAGGTGTGGCAGTGCCAGAGATTTGACCGATTTTTTTTTTCTGCGTTCATTTCTTTTTTTCTTTCCGACACCAAGTGGTGATATTGTGATGTGCAGCACCGTTTTGCAGTCCCCAACTCCCCGCCTTCCGCTCCCCTCTCCACCCCCTTTTTTCCTTCTTTTGGATGCCTCCACTTTATTACCGCGATAGCGTCTTCTCACTTATTGCGAATATCGAATTCAGTATTATTCTTCTTCTTCCACCTCTTCTCTCTCTCCATCCCTCGCCAGGTGCGCAGAGTGTATACACACACACACACACATATATATACACACCGCCCCATGGTGCTTCCTCGTCTTCAGAGGGGACTAAAACCGGCAGAGCGGCGTACTGTGGCTCTCTTGTCGCGTGCCCCATTTAAGCTACGGGCTAATCACGTCGTCAACGGTAGCGAAGCCTCGTTGCGACTGGAGCACAGTATCGATAATGCCACCAGCGCATTTAGTTCAATTACCTTTTCTGCAATGAATGACAGCACGCGGGATAGTCCAACCTGCTACGCCAAACTGGCTGTGCAGAGACGCCGAAAGAACCGTCGTTTGCGGTTGCTGAAAAACATCGCTCTATTCCTGCCGCGCCTAGTGCACCGAGTCCTTGTGGTGGGTTCAGGCCCCGCGCAGCCGTCAAACCCCGCCGCCCACACACATGCAGCCACGGCGGACCTTCCACCTCTGCAGTACGGCGACGTCCTCCGCGATTTTCCGTACTTTACTCACATCTACCACATTGGCTCCCACGCGGTCGGCAACGAAGACGATGGGGGGCACATCGGCACGGCACGCAGCCGCCAGTCCGTTGATAGGGCGGCCCTTGCGCCCGCCCACGTGCAGGCGGACGTCCAATTCTTCTGCACGCACCCGTCGCTGTGCGACGACATCTTCGGCTTCTCGCACGGCGATCTCATCAGTGTGTCTACAGGCGCTGGCGGAGGTGCGGCGCCCCGGCGTGTGGCGACGGTTGTGGGATCCCGCGGAGGGCAGTTGTTTGTTATTTACCACACGCCTCCGGGCTCCTCCTCAGCCATACCCTTTGCCGAACCACTGCCTCTACCACCTGCCTCTTTCGTGAGGCGGCACAGCGACCAGACAGAGCCGCGCGTGACGAGTTCCCAGCTGCTCCAGCAGAAACCCGCGCATCTTCGTCGTGTGGTGTCAACACTGATGCAGCGCTACCATCGTGTTGAGGTCATTGGCAATATACTGGAGTCCCCTGAGTTAAGCCGCGTGCACCAAGACGTCTTCGCCCCGCATGTGATGCGCTCGGTTAGGGACGTTCTCTACCGGCGCTACACAGAGGGACAGATTCTCTTTCTTCAGAAGACGCCCGACCTGTTCGCCAGCTGGTCCTCACCGGCGACTTCCGACGGCGGCGGTGGCGACGCTGTCGCCCGCTTTATTGAGGAAACGGGCACTGACCTCCACGCATCAGCAATCAACGACTCTGCGCGCTCGCCCTCTCCGCAGCTGCCGAGCGCGCCTCTCCGTGGCGCACGCGCACAAACCGTGTATGACGCACTGGTGACAAACCACGTGATGCGGCCTCTCCTCTCGGGTGCGCACGACGACAGCGCACCGTCACAACGCTCCCCCGAATACACCAGGGACACTTGCGGTGCCGACACGGTGATCTTGACTCCGCAAGTTAATCATGCAGGCATTCGAGGGTGGATGGGAAATAGCGATTGGATATCGGCGTCCGTGCTGCTCGGGTAGCCGCGTCTCTGTCGTCACTAGCTTTGCTGAGTTCCTCACCGGTCGCGCAGTCATAAAATTACACAGGGTCACTCGTAGCGGTGCTCCGCGTGGTCGATTTGGGCAAATGAAGACAGGGCTGCTATTCTCTGACGGATAAGGGCTTATTTTATTTTTGTTGTTGTTTCCTGCTATACATATCTCGGTGCTGCCGGGGTTCCTCTTTCCCGCGCATCTGAAAATTTCTTCATGAAAGACCTAACCTGGCGAAGTGAAAACGAAGGACAAGATTTTAGTACTTGCGAGCTTTGTGTTACGGACGTGTTTCACCCCTTTTGAGTGCATTCATATTACACACCAACGCACTGCAATTCACCATTCACTTTTTTCTTCTCTCTTTTTGCTTCCTCTCGCTTTCTGATTGCTTTACCGTTACTGCACTTTCACCTGTCACACCAGCACTACACCATCGGAAGAACGCTTTGTCTGCTTGCCTGATCTGTCCCGCGTGGCTGGACCCATAGCGGAGAAACGTGTTCACGTTGATTATTGACAACGCCAAAAGCAATAAGTTGACTCTCTTCACGCTGCTGCTGCATGCGGTATCGGCTGTCGAATAGAACAGCGCCCGCCCAACAGGCAGGGGAAACCAGGAGGGCGAAGGAGCTGCTCCGCGAGACCGACGCCCTGAGCACCAGAGAGCAAGAGAGCGTATTGAGATACTTTGCTCAGCAGCACGCTGGCAATATTATGCTGCTCAGGATTCTCGCCGCCGCTCACGTGCTGCTCACAGCGGGGTATCTCGTCTTGGTGTTCATGACAGAGAGCGACCAAAGCAGCCACTCCTCTGCTGCTGCCGGACCGGCTGCACATCACTTTCGAGGGGCCACTGGCGTTCTGATCAGCAATTATGACGCACACGGTCGCTTCTCTGCAGTGTTTGTCGTGCTTAACCATGTGGCTTTTCTTGTGTCCACATTGTTTTTCGCTGCGAGTGGGATAAACTGCTGGATGCTTGCCCGGACAGTGCGCCTCCGGGACACAGAAAGCCTGATTACATCTGAGCCGTTGAAGCCGCACGAGAGGCGGCGGGAGCAGCCACGCGTTGACCACGGAGTGCCCTCCACGTCGTGCAAAACGCTGCGTGCGCGACTTTCGTCTTCCCGTTTTCAGTTGCACCTCTTCTGGGCTTCTCTGGTCTTTCCGTGCCTCTACTGGGGAATCACCTTTCTTCACACGAGATTCCACCATTTTGAGTTTTACTACGGCCCTGCGGCGTCGCGCGGAGGTGTGAGCAGCGCAGCGGCGGAGGCCGAGAGTGGGGACATGTTTATTTGGCGTTTCTTCGCCCGAGTTCTGCGACACAGCTGGAGCGAGGTGCTTCTGATTCTCTGGGAGCCTCCGTTTCACCTATTCCTGCGCGGCATGTTGCACTCCATCGAGGCGTCGACAGACAACCTGCTGCAGCTGGTGAGACTCAAGTACGACTACGAAAAGGACTAGTACTGAGCATCTGAAAAGCTTAACTTCCGCCACAAACTGTCTCGGTCGCAGGGCCTTGCTGAAAGACACTTCATCTTTCCCTTTATTGATATTATTACTTTGATATTTCTCTTTTACTTACCCTGGATACTTGTGATTGTATCAATTTTACTCTGTGCCTCATTGGCGTCGTGATGTGTTGTGATAAAACTCTTTCTCTCTCTCTCTCTCTCTCTCTCTCTCTCTTTTCCCTCTCCTCCCCCATCAAGTTTCGATTGACTATTGAAAAAAGGGAACATGATTTCATCTGTCAAAGCACCGATTTCTTTTTTCTGAGTATTTCTTAAGAAGGCGTTTGCCTTGACTCCAACACACACTCTGCTGTCCCTGCCGATGCTTTCATTTTATTTCCTATCATTCTTCATCCCCCCTTTACCCCAATTGCTGATCTACCCACACAAGATACTCGAAAGTTTCCCAGTCACCGCCGCCGTCTCTATTTCTCTTGATCCACCCTTCCCCCTCTCCCCTCCCAGCGGATCGCTTCTTTGTGTTACTTCTCAACGTACAACATGCGGTCCAATAAACATTCTGCTCCTGCTGATATTGCCACAGACATTCCGCTGCGCATCGGCACATTCAACACCTTGTATACCAAGTACTATGAGACTCACTGCAAGGCCGGCCATCGTTTTACAGATAAAGAGCGAGCCAAGGATGAACGCCTCCCGTCGTGTCTTCAACGCATGACCCTCTTGGCGCTGCAGGAGTTTCCTCGAGACAGTGGGGTGATCCGCGACTACGTCGTTCGCTGCCTTCCCCGTCACACACTTTTATTATTTCAGGGAGGTTCACACGAGGAGGGACCCAATATTGCCTACGACGCGAGTGTGCTGGAGGCCGCTCAGCCTACGTATGCCGAGTTTCCCAAGAAGAAACCCAGTGATGCGACCAACGCTCTGGTGGCGGCCGTGTTTACGGTGAAGCGCGCGCAGCCCCCGTTCAAGTTCGTTATGTTTTCCTGCCATCTTCCGTACTTGACGGACGAGCCGTCGTACACCGCCGCACTGGAGGTTATTCGGACAGCTGCTTCGCGGCTCAGCAACAATGGCCAGCTTCCACTGATCGTCGCGGGTGACTTCAACCAGAGTGATGCAGGAACTGCCCTGGAGCGACCCTTTACAACATATTTCCCTCGCAACGAATGGGTCGACTGGCTCTCTGGACACGCTCTCCCAACCGTGCGTCTTCCCGGCAACGACGCCCGCGAACGCATCGACTACGTTCTGTACCGCGACGGTGGCGGCGCCCGGAGGGGCCTGACGCTGCTGTCTCCCTGGCGCCGCTACCCTGAGGACGACAGGCGCCTGCTGCCGCACGCAGCGAAGGGCCGCGTGCAAGGATGCCCCTTTCTCTCTGACCACGCGCTGTGCTGGGTCGACGTGCGCGTCGAGGATGTCGCGGCGGGAGACACCGGTAGCTCCGCTTCACAGCAGCACCAGCCTGTTGACAACAGGAACAACAGTCGCGTTTCTGCGGCTGCGTCGAGCTTTGTTTCTTCACCCCAGCATCACAACGGTCCAGCAGACAACAACAGGCTTCAGCCTACGACGAATGTTGGTACTGCTCCTCTGGGTGAAAACATGCGTATTGGCACTCTCAACGTGCTCCACACGCCCCACTACTTGCACTTTGGCAAGGGCACCATATATTCCGAGTGGGAGCGAACAGCCGATAATGAACTGTGGACAAGGCTGGACGAAATGGCAGTGCTAGCTCTGCAGGAGTTTCCCACGCATGAGACTCTTCACAGCGAATTCAGACGCTTACTTCCGAACCACAATATATTATCGCAGCCGAGATACGATGAGGGTCCCGCTGTCGCCTATGATAAACACCGTTTTGTCCTCCGCAAGCCACTGTCTTTCGTTTCGCTTCCCGCGAGCGGCAAACACCCTGGGAAGAAAGGTTTCCAGCTTGCTATGCTCGAATTGAAAACCAATCGCAAGGCAGGCCTGGTTGTCGTTTCGTGCCATCTGGAGTACGGCGCTGACGAGGCCTTCTACTTTGAGTGGGCCCTCAGGCAGATGCGGTGTGCGGTGGAGGCTGCCGCTCCCGAAGGATGGCCCGTAGTCATTGCCGGCGACGTCAACTGCGACGCCACCAGCGAGGAATACAAGGCGGCCGTGCGAATATGGCTTCCCAACGAGAGGTGGACGGACGCACTCGCAAGCCTGGACTGGACAGCACGCTCTCCCCATGAACAATTCACACGGATCGACGTCTTGTTTGTCCGGCAAGGAGAAGGGGCGGAGAACCTCTCTCTGAAGCCTGGCAGCCCTCAGCGTCTTCCCGAGAACAAGAAGCGCCTCCTTGCACACAAGGAAGAAGCTGCCGTCGACTCTCCCCCTTTCATCTCAGATCATGCTCTGTGCTTCGTCGACACGAGCTGAGACACCGTAGACTCAGGGGTAGCGCTAGGTGGCGCCCTGTGGGGACGACATCCCGATACGTGCTGATAACGCTCTCCGTCACCTCCAACTCCTTTATCTCTCTGTTCCCCCCCACACAGCGCATCACATCTTTGGGTCGAACCGTGAAAAAGCTAGCTTAGAATCCGTCAACAGGGATGAAGTACAATAAAGCTATTACTCCCCTTTTCTGCGTTATTGCTTCTCCTCTTGTTTTTTTTTTCTCTCCATATATATATCTTCCCCTACCGATATCACACCCACACCAACACTATTCATTTACACTTACTTCCCGGTTCTTTTCATTTTTTTTTTTAATGGTGTAAAAATCCTTCCCAATACGTCTCACCCCCACTCTTTCATATTCCTCTCTGCCTTTCTTTCTTGTTTTCCCTTTACTCCCCATCGTTTTTGGCCACTTGTTACTACCCTTTTTTTTGTTTATGTTTTTTTTTTCTTTCCTTAAATCTTTTCTTCTTCACTGTTTTCTCATCTTTTCTTTAAATTCTGTGTGTTTCTGATGAGTTTGTTTTTTAGTTTCTCCCTTCTGCGTGACCGGTGTTTTCTCTTGTTCAGTTTTTACTCCACCTTTTTTTTTTTTAAATTATTCTTTATCTGGCTATTGCATGAAAAACAATCTTCTGACAGCTCTCAACTAGCCAGTGCCGTGTCCGTTGTTGATTTTTTTCTTCATGATTTTTTAGTTATGTCCGTAGAAAGGAAAAAAAAAGACAGTACATGTTTGTGTTTTAAGCAGCGTTGATCTTTGATGCGTGATCTGCAACACATGGCAAACCACATATCACAAAAGCCACACAATCTGCAGCGACAATCCCTTCTCCCTCACCCCCTTGTGAACGTGGTGACACTATTATTAGTTTTGCTATCTTTTGCCTATGACTACACGCACCCCTCACTGCATCGCATCTAGTTTCTTCTGTCCTCCTCTCCCTTCTCCCCTTCTCTGTCTTATCGTTGGGCCTCTGTATGACCCCCAATATTTTTTGTTCTTCTACTTCCCTTTGAAAGCTGCGGAGGTGTACTGTGTTTCACTTTGTCCCACTGCCACACACTTCCAACGAAAGACAAAAAGATATAATAAGTTTCTCAACATTCCGTGATCTTTTTATCTCGGTACCGCCCCCACAGTACCCAACACTTTTGTAGAAAGCTTCAATCTACCAAAACAAACCTCTTACTCCCCGGTTTTTTTTTTTAATTTGTATTTTCTTACTACCCCTTTTTATTTTTCAATTACTCCACCTCTTTGTCTTTTCATTTTTTGATTTTTTTTTTTAATTACCCCCTTCTCGTTTTTAAATTACCCTTACTCCTATTCTTACCTCGACGGAGTGCACCAGAGTGCAGATATATCTTTTCTCTTTGCCCACCCACTTGTACGTGAGTGCATATCCTTTTCTCTGTATACGCATTGTCAGCAATTCAGGGGAACCTTTTCTTTCTCCCACTGAACCAACCATTGAGAAGGAAGAAGAGAAAAAAAGAAGTGAAGAAGCGGAACGAATATTTAGTTAATATAATACACGCTCATTATATCAGCAAGACACCGCGAAACTATCCACTTCCCCTTTCTCCTGACACACGCACTCCCTCTCTTCAGAGACTCAAGCGCAAAAAAAAAAAAAAGAATATTGAGCGCTATCAAAAATGTGGTGGTGGGATGTCATCACTGGGAACACGTCATGGAAGTGGTGGAATCCTCTTACGTGGAAGTCATGGAAAGATCGTGCGTTTTCCGGTGTTGCTGCGAAGCCCGTTGAGGCGGACTCCAGCTCTGTGGCTCCACCGCGTCCGGCGAGTCCCCGCGCTGCAACTCCAGTCGAGGTGGTAGATCCCCGCGCCGCGAACCCACCGTCCGGGCGGTATGGCCTTGCCTTCTTCAACGCCCGTCTCGCTGCCGGCGACACAGCTCCGTTGCACCCGGGCAATACGCGGCATTTTGTTGCGTTCATGGAAGGACACATGGGCAGCTGGGGCCAGCGCTGGGACGACACGAAAACCGCCGCACGAAACACTCTCAGGCAGAACATGGCCTTGTGGGATCTGGTGGATGAGGTCGACGCGGCCGTTGAGCGGGCTGTCGAGGAGAGCGTCGTGCAACATCTCCGCGCGGAGGTGGAGCGCTACGTTGTGTGTGCGTGCCCCGACAAGGGCGTGCGCGAGGCGCTGCACGAACGGCTGGAGAACAACGCGCGTGCTATGTGTGATGCCTGGCGCGCATCACCAAACCCGCCTGTGGAGGGGCAGCCGCCCCTGCCATCCCGCTATCAGCTCGATGCGTACGAGATGCTGAGGGGCAGCAGCGCTGCCACCTCACCGATTGGGGGCGTTCTGCAGTGGGCGCGTGCGAGTGCCAGTGGCGCTCTTGTTGGTCGGATCAGGGCACTGGAGCGGCACTACGAAACGCTGTGGGCGAGCCAGGCTGGACTTCAGCAGCTTGGCGACGAGGTTCTGCGCCAGCTGGCTTTGGAGCGGCGCTGGTCCAAGTTCTCAATCAGCGACGTCGCATCTTCCGTGCTGCAGCACTTGCAAACGCACCCAGGTGGATGCACGCTGGTGACTGCAGCCACAGGTAGCGGCAAGAGTGTGGTGCTCCCCCAGATGTTGTCTCGGCACTTTCCAGAGTGCGATGTGTGGTGCACCGAGCCACGAGCGGGCATCGTGAAGAACCTCACCGACTTTGTAGCCCCCATGTTTGGTAAGCACTATGTTGGCTGGGATTGTTACGGCAAGCCAAATCCGCAGCCAGGTGCGCGCTTGCAGTATCTCAGTGACACTGCCGCCAGGGGCAAGCTTTTTCGTCGTGGCGCCTCATCCGGCCGTCGCGCGCGCGACCTCATTTTGATCGTTGACGAGGCACATGAAATGACAGCGACCATCCAGAGCCTCGTGATGATCGCACGCCACCTCAGCGCCAGGCGGACGTGCACCGTGACACTCGTTCTACTGACTGCTACACCCAACGTAAGCGCCCTGACGGAGCTCTGCGGCGGCTCAGCCAATCTTCCCCACGTGAATCTGTCGTCAGGTCATCCACACCCCATTCAAGACCAGCCCCTGAGCCCACTCCTGCAATACAATCAAAAAGCAGATGCCCCTGGCATCGCCGTGAAGAAGTGTATCGAAATTCTTCGGCAGAACCCGCAAGCACGTATCCTGGTGTTCTTCTGCGAGGCCAGGGAGGTAGAGGCCGCTCACGCCAAGTTTCTGCAATCGGTTTCGCACACTCCCGCTGCGAAGCTGCACGCGCACTCGATACGTACGAGCGGTGGGGGAGCCATTACAGAGAAAGTCATCTTCGCCAACAGTGTCGCCGAGTCGTCGTACACGTTTGAGGGCCTCACGCATGTGATCGACTTTAATCACGACATGCAGGCCGGCGTCGACGGCGACGACTGCAGAACGCTATGGGCGGCACCCATCAGCGAGGAGAAAATGAAGCAGCGCCGTGGGCGGCTCGGCCGTACGTGCCCCGGCACCTACATTGCGTGCTACGACGTCTCTGCCCTGAAGAAGAGCACCGCCACCTCCAACACCTTCCAACTGCTGCTGGCAGAGGAGCAGTCATGCTACGAGATTCTTGCGCGCCACTACTTTGGCTGCTCCATGTTTGACGGCGTCACGGGCTATTCGCCCCTTGGTGGCAAGGGCCTGCTGCCCAGCTGCCCTCCTCTCGTGCAGCGTCTCGTGCCCGCAGACGCAGCGACCCGCCAGCTTGCCGCGGAACTTACGCTGGACGGTGCCATGGCGGCGTCCCTTTCTTATGCCTTGGCACAAAAGACGTGCCCGCGCGCCATACTGTGGCTTTCAGCGATGCTCTCCAGTCGCGCACGGCCGACGCTCTCCGTTCAAGACGTGACCAAGTTCGGGAAGCACGGAGACCACGGCGTGCTTCTCGATTTGTACCAAACGCTGCGACTCCAGGTACAGGGGCGGCAGCGCATCGGCGACCGCGTGCGCGAGCACTTCTTCGAGAACATCAATAACCAGGTCGAGAGCTACGAGAAGGAGCTGACCGCGCTCGGTCACCATCTGCACGACACGTACGATACGTGGAGCTGGGATGACATTAGCGACGCTCTGCTTGCCGGCTGCTGGCACCGCATTGCGGTGTACGTGACTCCCGGACTCGGCGACTTCAACTGCCGCGCGGGCTACCACTCGCTCGAAAGCAACCAGCGTACGGGCATGCGGCCGCACCACCTCAGCATGTTTGGCAAAGGCGTGCGGTCCTCTTTCCCCGCGTTTGTCATTGCCACGAACGTGGTGAGGTACAATGCAGAGAGCCCAAATGCATTTATTGAGCGCCTCTCGGAGGTGCCACGTGGTTTGGTCAACAAGTGGACGCAGAATAAGGGAAACGTGATGCAGTCGGTTGGAGTTACTCAGAAGCAGTACAGTCAATGGGTCGCCTTGGCGCGTGGTCTCCCCTCTGGCGTCTCGCAACAGATGAACTCTTCTCAATTTTCAGCAGCCTTGAAAACACGAGCTGGGCAAAAGCTCAACACGGTGCACTGCGAGTTTTGTATTACAGGCAACCGCCTGGACGTTTGCGACGCTTTGCAGAAACTGGTTTCAGATCTGCTCGACGCCGCAAAGGGCATTCCATCAGCCGGTCAGCTAGCTGGCTGCGTGCAGCGCTACGGCACTCCCCCAGCCAGCCTGCAGCAGCTTCGCCAGGCTAATTTCAGCGCAGTGGCCGCGCGCTTGGAGCGTGTTGTGAAGCGGCGGGCGGACGCCGACGTCAAGGCTGCCCTTTACGGCGCGGATGAGATGGAGCGTGCGCTTGCCGTCCTGTACATTGTTGTCAATCACTTTGGTTTCATCATCAAAGGTGGTGTTGTGCGTGATGTCATCTGTCTGGGCAAGACGTCTTTCAAGGACATTGATGCGGAGGCACCTCAAGCGGTCTGGCCAGACAAAAGCAACTGGAGGGCTGTCCTTACCCGTCAGCAGGCGGATGCCACGAGTAAGTACGGTGTTGTATTTGCCATGGGTACAGTGCGGCCCGTTATCACAACCCACGCCGCTGACGGCGTCGTTCCTTTTGATTTGCATATTCCAGGTAAAAACAAAAAGTACGAGGTGGAGCCCATTACCCCGTGGAACACCGCGTACATTCCGTGCCCCAACATGGACTTCACGTGCAACAACCTGTGCATCAAGCCGGGGAATCCGGACCTCTGCTTGCAGTTTCCGGTTTTCATGACTGCCCTTGACATTGCCAAGCAGCTGTGCGAAGATCCTGACCACCCCAAGACCAGCCCGTGCCGTGACTGTGAATGGAAGGCAGGTGCTGGCGGGAACGACGGCTACGGGAAAAATTTAAAACTTGTCGGCGTCAATACAGCCACCAGCGGCATGGACGGCCGCATCCAGAAAATGAGGGGCAAGCGCTTCATCTTTGTCGAAGGCGCCTATATCAGCCTCCTAAACACCGTGAACGAGACTATTGTTGTGTTTCACGGCACCAGCCCATCCAGTGCCCAGAGCATCATCCAAGGTGGCTTCCGGCCCAGCACGAACGGCTGCTATGGGCCCGGGCTCTATCTGACGCGGGACCTTGCGGTTGCCTCAAGGTACAGCAAGGGTGCTATGCTTCGCGTTGTTATTCGACCCGGCAACCTCGTGTTTGTGAAACAAAGCAACCCGAGTGGCTGGCAACAGGCAGGCGTCGATACCGGCATTTTAATGAAGGAAGAATCTAGCCGCGGCTATGAAGAGTGGATCGTCCGGGATGTTGCCAAGAGTGTTGTGTCTGTAGGCAACCTCAAGTAGGCCACAAATCTCATAACACCCTTGAGTTGCTTTTTCCTTCATTTTTCTTCCCAGTTTATCCCACTCGTCCCCTTTCCACGTTGTCCAGGAACAGCAATACGGACACACACACACACACACATGTGCGCACAGTTTTTGTCCTCTTTGTTGATTTTCATCTTCTTCGTCATTCTTTACCGCTTCTCATATTTCAGACCGAGAGAATGAAATGAGCCCAGGTAAGCAAAACTAAACCACTTTTGCTGTCTTGGGGCAACGTGCTTTTGATTATAACCACGAATAATGCTGCAAAATGAAAGGTACCTCCCCCAGTTCCTTGCCGCTTTTACTCCGTCGTGGTCTTTCTCCCTCCCACTCATCTTTTTTTTTTTTCATTACTCCCCGTTATCTTACTACTCCTCTTTTTTTTCTTGACTAATTTATTGATTTTATGCCCCTACTCCTCTATTTCGGCTTTCTTTTAGGTTTCAATTTTTATGGTTGTTTTCTATCCTCTCTTTTTCTCTGCAAGCCTCCTGGAGGATCCACTGTACTTCTGTGCATGACAGTTCCTCCCTCGTACTACCCAGCTTGCCTACTCCCCTACTGGTCTATTTTTTTTTTTTTTTTTTGAAATGATGATTCTTTGATTATGTTTCGTCTTTTTTTTTCCTCTGATGATATCTGCCGCATTAAGAAAAAAATCAAGAGTGAGTGGCTGTGAAGGAGTGTTGCTCCTCCGTGATAATGGAAGGAAGCAATTAGCGTTTCAGTTAGGCTGACTCTATCTTCAATGGTGCTATCTTCTATATCCGTATGGGTATCGTCTTTTTCATTCAGGCCGCTAATGATGATAATAACGGCCTCCTTGTTAGTTAACTATCGTTTTGCGTTGGAGGTGGTCTGACGCGCTTTCTATTCCCTTTGAGATGAAGCAGATGTAACGCCTAGCGCTCTCCCCTCCCCCTCCCTTCCCTTTCTACAGCCGCACCACTCATCCATAGCTCTTTTTTTTTTCTAGATGACTACAACAAAAGACTGTAAGACTCTCAATAAATAGATTTTGTCTTCAGCGCGCGCGCACACACACACACACAGAGCGACGGAGGAGTAGCTCTGTCTATAGATCACACCAGAAGAAGGCATTAAGTCCTGCGTTGGCTGACAATGCGTTGCTCTCTGTACGCCTGAACACGCACATGGTACATGCGACTGCTTGCATGTATTCTTCTGCATTTACCGTGTCTGATCCGACCATTTCCTTGTGACGGCACGGTACGCAGTTTGAGGTTCAGTTTTAGCACACGGACGACGTTTTCAGCTGGCCAATCTACTGTTTTGCTGCTCGTCTGCATGCTGAAGGACATTTTGCTTCCAGCAATGCAGGATTACTGTTAGCAGCAACAACATCAAGCGAGCGGCCAAATGTAATATACTCATTGACAAAGAGAGAGAGAGGCTGTATGTGCTTTTTTACTCCTTCCGACAGAACGAACTCCACTGTGCCGCAAGTACCTGATGAAGCGTGCCAGTGACAGCGCGGCAATGGCGGCTGGTAGTGTGTGGTTGCCATTCTTGGCATCTCTATTGGAGAAGAAAAAAAAAGAAGAAGAATGTAAGCGCTTACTTTCGCACCAACGAAACACGCAGCTTTTTTTTTGGGGGGGGGGGAGCTGCGCAGCATTCATAAACACCATCAGTGACGACGGCCCCCGATGTACTGTTGCCAGCGCATTTCACTGTCGTCTTTACATAAAGTGCGAGATCTTATTCATACAAGGGAACACGGCTTTATGGCTGCGACGTCCGGCAGCCTAAGATGGGCATTGTCTTGGGGGGTTGTGATTGGGTATTGTGTTAAGGTTGGGTTTAGGATTTGGCTATCCCTCGCTAGTGCGGTGGGTTACGGTGGTGTGGCGTGCCGTGTTGGGTGGTGGCTGCTCGTTTGGATTGCAGAGGGAGGTGGGGGAGAAGGACTGTCAGCGGGGACAAAGAGAGGAAAAAAATCTGATGAGCAAAAAGCACGCCCCGCGGAGACTAAACTCACAGTGATTTGATCGTAACTTGTGAAAGCGTCTCTACTACAGCCTTCTCCTTGCTATGGTGAGATGTGCATGTCGCTGAAAGAAAGTGTGGTTCGTGCTGCCGGTCGGTGACCTGAAACAATTCGTTTTTCCTCCATTCCTCTCCCTCCATCTTACCTCACGACCTACCCTCTGCGAGGCAAGAAGCCCTATAGCCGAACGCGGATGGATTAATTTCTAGAGCGATCCTACACACACCACGCTTTGAATCCAGCGTGTTTCCCTTCCCCCTTTTTAAATCTTTTTGCGTGATTCCACTCCTCCGAAAACCCCCAATTTCCACAATAACACATTTCGTGCGTGACCTGTCTTCAACATGTGATCTTCCATCAACTCATTTCTTGCGGAGTACCCATTCCACTGTGCAATTGGGTAACTTTCGCCTTTCCTTATAATAATTAAGCATGAAGTCATTCCAGCGGAATTAGCGGAGTAAACTGGAACGATGGGAGCCGGCTTTGCCTTGGAGTTGTTGGGTCAAAGTGCCACTCTTCGTAACACATACACTGTCGTGCTCTCAGCGGAACAGCCACCTCGAAACCCCCCATCGACATTTTTGATTGTAGGTTGGAGATGTGATCAGTGGGGTGCTCTTACTTCTTTTACCTCGGGAGAGAGAGGGGGAGAGGAAAAAAAAAATGAGCTTCATTATAGCCTTGATTGCAACCAATATACGAGAGGAACACTGAAATCAGGGGAGGGGAGGAGGGGAGGGAAAGCCGAAGGGATCGCTGTTGTCTTGAGGCATTCTGTTTATGTTTTTTCCTCAGCGCGAAGGTGTAATGACATCTCTCTCAAACACCCAACACATACTTATAGGCTAGTAGTTGCTCGTGCAGTCGCCTCGCCATCTGCCAATTAACGACGCAGGTTCGACTCCGGCTGCCGCGCATGTTTAGCCAAACAAAGGAAAAAAGGACCGTAAAGAGACCCGACAGCGGTGCAGGGTCTAAGTCAAAGGTCTCGGGGCTCAGTGTGGTGGAGTATCTTGGGGCGCCGAACGGCATTCCACGATTACAGCCTCCCCTCTCCCCTTAATAAAGTAGGCATCGTTCCCGTAATTAACACCACCAGAAGTATTCTGGGCTCTCGTTCCGCCGTCTGCCGGCGTGGGCTCCGCTGCGTGCTGGGTTTCGGTGGAAGTCGACCACCCCCCACCGCCACAGGGTCGCAGGACCTTCCTGCTCTTCCGCGTCTGGACGCGAAGGTTTTCGCGTTCTACAAGGAGCGTGTAAACGAAATAAACATCAGGAAACCCACGGCGGAGGAGAAGGAATTTTTGGAGGAAGCAGAACAAAATCTGAGTCCTCATTTGCTTAGTTTCTGCGTGAAGGTGAAAGGCGCTGATCACAAGAGTTTAGAGCGACAATGGCAGGACGCTGTCAGTGGCTGCCCCTCTCTGGAAAAGACGCGTCTGCGTTTCTTTCGTGTGATGAATATCAACTTGGAGACAAACTTATCAGCATAGGAGCTCAATGATGACGACCTCCTCGCGTGGGGCCGCGCGTTTCTGAAAGCGCACTTTCAGGTTGGTGTTTTCCTGGAGTACGATGAACTAATTCTGAAGCTTCAAGACACAATACGAACGTGCAAGAGGTGTGCGGCCCTATCGTGGGATTATTCCCAGTTGGCAGGTTTGCTACCCAACAACCCAACTGCCGATGCAGACCGGTATGATAAATTCTGCGAACTGCTGGACCGCTCCAATCACACCACAGGGAACCTCCACTTTTTATGCGGGGACAGCGGTTCAGGCAAAACCCAGTTTTCCGTCAACGCCGCCATCAGTGCCTCCCTTCGTAGAATCCACACAGAGGACGGGTTATCTCGTTACAGCACACCATAAAGGCAACACACCGCCATAGAGGGAAATGAGGAAATACTGAACGACCTTCCTATTGTATTCTATGTCAATAAAAGAGTCTTTTTTTTCCAGCTCTTGGGAAGTTCGGCATCCAAAACGATGGTGATCAATATGAGACCTCTCGCCGTGAGTTGATCGAAGCGGAGCTGGGAAGTAAAAAGGCGCAGCTGCTTGCAAAGTTATGGGAGCGAGACGATTATTTTTTGTACTGGCACATAATCAACGATGCACTGCGGAGGAGGACGGCGTGGCGACGTCTGGCAAGGACTTGCGGAGCACTCTGCTAAGTAAAGAGGAGATTGAGGAAGCGACAGCCGACGATCCCATCACCACGGGCGTCGTCGCAGTTCTTCACAGTGGGAAGGAAGACCATGTCTGTAGTGTAACGTACAGCATCGGCCTGCATCATCTGGCCATGTCCATGCTGAACTACTTTGAGCGTCCCCAAAAACATGATTCCGGTAAGCTTACTGCGTCTGGTAGCGGTACAGCCGGTGATAAGCAGCAACGGCAGCCTCAGCAGCCTTTGACGTTTTCCGGGAAAGATGGAGAGGGATTCTTTGGTGCCCTGTTTACGTTTCTGTGCCAGAGCGTGCTTGAGGCGAGAGTGCGCGGAGATGTGCTGTCTCTCCTGGACGTCCTCGGTCAATTCCGGTGGCCCTCAGCAGAGGCTTGTGCCCCAATGACTGCTGAAGAGAAAGAAGTGTGGAAAGCGCTGAACACTGCATCTGAGGACATGTCCAGTGTGATATACGACAAGTGCCAGCTGTCGTATCCGTTTGCAGCTGCCACAGATCCACCGTTAGAGAAGAATGAGTTTGAACATTTGAAAAGTCATACTTTCACTGAACTCTGTTCTCAACTCGGGAAAGATACGAATTCCGTCTCTGTTGTGATGAACGGTGAGAACGCCCCGTACGCGGACGTTGTCATTCGCTGCGGTAAAGTACTCCTTCTCGTGTCAGTGAAGCGGCTGTACAGCTACAGTCTTGAAAAGCCGACTGTTGAGGAGGACACAGCCAAGTTGGGTTTCTCCTTCGATGGTGCAGGCGCTCTAGAGGGATATGAAGAACAACTTGACGCTACGAAGAGTTTGACCAACTCTCTGGACTGCGACTATGTCGTCCCCGTTTTCGTGCTTTTCACAGAGCCACATGGAAACCTATCCACGTCCCTCCCGACTGTTAACGTAAGCACGAACGGGATGTTGATGATGAAGCCCATCGTGCTATACATGAAGCCGTATATGGAGTGCCGGGTAAAGACGGCCGACATGCCTTTCGATGAGTAAAAACTCCACCTCTCCGTCTCTCTGTCTCTCTCTCTCTCTCTTTTCGCGCTGTGTGTGTGTGTGTGTGTGTGTGTGTGTGTGTGTGTGTGTGTGTATGGGACAGTATTTTTCAACACAACAGTATACCCTACTTTGGTGTTTTTCAATTTTGGTGATGCATCACCAAATGTGTGGGATACGGATAATATCAATAGATAATAACGCTATTACCACTAGTGAATCTCTGCGACACTTTCTTTTATGTTTCCACTCATATCCAGAAACTCATGACCTCAACACTTTTTTGCATCGCGTTAAAACAAGTGAACTCACTTCTTTTCATTTCAATGTCCCTCTTTTGACTTTATTCAGTGGTTCATGACTCATACACTTATCGGTGCCGACAATCCGTAGTATACTTATTCTGTGCTGAGCCGAAGGCAGAGGTGACGGAGCACTTCACAGTCAGCTTCCCATCTTTGCCCCAATGATTTGACCGCATCGTGTGCTTTCTCTCTCTATATAGGTATTCGTTCTTCAGAAACCTTATTTGCACTTTGACTTTCCCTTACCCCTTCTTCACTCAGTCACTCGCAGGGTTTACTTTTAGTTTTCTCCATCTATTCTCTTCTTCTATTTGTTTCTTCGAACAATCTTTCTCCGTATCATCTTCATTGAGAAACGGTAGATTCAAAGCAGGATACCCAATTTTCTTAATATCACGAGTAAAAGGAGTATAGCACCACACCCATACATCCCCGCAGCAAACATTTTGGAAGAGTTACAGAGGATTGAGAAAACACAATTTTAAAAAGTGCAGTTAAAAACATCTTGGACGTGCCACCAGGTACTTGAGCACTGCACAGCGGAGACTGCCGAGTTCATAAAGAAGTCTCATATAGACCGCCTGTGAACCTGTGTCTCTCTATGTGTGTGTAACCCGGATTTCTTGCTGCATCTCCGTTGGTAAGATGTGTTTTCATCTTTTCTCATGATTTCTCCGCTGCGCTTCTTTGTTCCCCAACGCTGCCCCTTTACGTACATAAAGCACTCTTCCTTTTCCCAACCACTCCCTCGCTCTCTTCCCAGTCTTCTGTGGACGTACATCATATAAATAGTAGCACATATCAAAGAAGTAGCATCCTTTAGTTTTCTAGGTATACACACATACGTATATAGTAGTACTAGGGTAACTCATCACACACCTTCTCTTTTTTTTTTCCTTAGAGTACTGCGCGCCGTATTACAGCGACTCTTTCTTTTCCATCACAAGAGGAAAACAACGAAATAATAATACGAACATTAATAATGAGTTCGAATTTCGTGGCCAACGCAGTCAGCGTTGCTAGCACGGAGACGCCGAAAACACTGGAGCAAACACTGAACGAAAACGAGGAGTTGCACTCAGACAATCAGAAGTTGAGAGAGGCAGCGCATCGAATGAACGCTCGGTTGTCGGCGCTGACGGAGGAGAACGAGGAGCTCCGAAAAGAGCGGGATAGCTATAAAGAACAGCTAGTGGAAGCCAAGGAACAACACGAGACAGAGCTCCGTGAGCTGACGGAGGAGATGGCGGCGGCGGCGCGTTTCACAGATAAAGAATGGCGGGAGCACTGCAATCGGGTGGAGGCGGAGGGGCGGCGGTTGCAGAAGACTGTGGATGCTTGCATGCCCGCAATATTGGAGTACCTCCCCCATGCAGAGGCGGCGGCGCGGCGGGAACTGCTGGACGAGGAGGGGAAGCAACGCCGTGACTTGCAGGGTCGGCAGTGGGAAGCCTCATCGGCAGAAGTTGCCGCACGCGAGGCCGCCCGTATAGAGGCTGTCTTCGCCGCCCGCGGGTTGTCTATGAGTGAGCTGCGACGCAAGCACCTGGGCAAGGGGCCTGCCACCGGCGGTGACTCCTACGCTGTCGGGGAGGGTCTGCACAATCTGTTTCTGGCGCTGCGCCCCGGCGGCCCCATCGACAGGTTCGCCGTGCGGGTGCTGCTCAAGGGCGAGACCAACGTAACACACATATACTACAATACGCAGGGAGAGAGGGATATATGGCCCGGCAGCGACTTCACCATCCCGGCCGCCGACGCCTACGAGCTTGCGGCGTGCGTGCTGTGCCACCTGCCGGCGCTGCACAGGTTGGCCTTCCGCTACCTCCCCCCGCTGTCGACCGACAGCCTCGAGTGGTTGTCGCACCTCCCGCAGTGTATGGAGAGGTTGTCCTTTTGGTACACCGGCTACACCGTCGCCGACCTCCGCGAGATGCACCGCCGCTGGGGGAGCCGCACATTCCGTGTTGATGTTCATTCCAAAAACTGCAGCGACTGGGGAGAGTTCGCGGCTGTCGGTGATGACGATACCAAGAAGGCTCTTGTGGATGAGGAATTGGACGGAATGGTTGACTGTTACTAATTGTCGCAAGAGCACTTCACTACGTGTGTCGTGCCGCGGGAGGCGCATACACCAACACACACACACACACACACACACACACACGGCGATTGCTGTTTGTGGGTGTGAGTACGCGGATATGTATATTCGCTTCTGTCACTGTTGGGAGAGGTGGTAATCACTATGATTACCTGAAACTCTTCTCTGTATCTGTTATAATACCTCCCTCTTTATATTCACTTTATCCCGCGCAGTCATCTTTGTTGTTCTCCGTTTGTTGCCGTCACAATTCATGCAGTTTATTTGTGCCTCTCTGCTATTCTTCTAGCTGAAGTCAAAGTTCCTTTTCTTATTCGTTTCTTTTATTGTAATGAAAGGATCTTATATTCTCTTCTCTGAATGGCATCAGTAAGGCCAATACTTTCTACTACAAACTTCTGTTTGTTCCGTAGTTGTTGCGATCACGATCAGTAACGCCAAAATAATAATAATAAAAGTACTGCTTTTTGAAATAGTAAATAATTTATTTTGATCTTCATTCTTAGAGCAAACATATGAATCACTGATTTCAGAAAGAGTAATGACGTCTACTCACTTCGGGATGGGACACGCCGAGTGAATCACTAGGGAATACTCTTAGTGATTTTACTTTTTCTTCCATCCGTTCTTTCGTGTGCTTTTTTTCTTTCAAGTGATGTGACATACTCTTGAGACCTTGTCATCTGCTAACAACTTACATGGGTGCAAATGCTTTTATTTCCCCTTTCTCCTCATATCGATACTTAATGATTCAATTCATATAAAAATGTTTACTGGGAAACTCATTTATTGTCACCTCCCTCGCCCACGCGTCTGCCCAGTGGCGTCAGCACTTGAGTGGGATAACGGTGTGCCTAATACCGCATTATCTTAGTACGTGTGCTACGAAGAACATACACAATGCAACAAATCTTCCACCCTATCGCTACCAGGTAACAAGTGTGCTCACCCCATCACCTTAATGCAACGATGAAGCTGGCCGGTGTATATTTACCCTCAGGATTCCCTACGTGGACGGCTCGCACCATTCCCTGGGAGTGACTAGTGCTCATCATCTCAACCGATACATTCATTACTCTCCGACCC
>JAQOSZ010000042.1:0-30745 GCA_030347455.1 Kentomonas sorsogonicus | reverse complement strand
CATAGTGACATAATAATAAACCTCTAGTTTCCCCTTCTGTTTTATTATTATTGTTCATTTGTTATTTTTCATTACGCCCTCTGCCCTCCCACACACTTGTCGAATTCACACAATAACTCGAATCTTTTTCTATTCGTTTATTTGTGTATTTAGTCAATTAGTTATATACAAACAAGCAGCAACACCCCCCACTACTACTCCCCCCCCAAAAAAAAAAGAGAAAAGAAGTAACGAGAAGTATCCAACATCGCAAAAACAAAAACAAAAACAAAATATATAAGCGATTCATCTAAAGCGCCGCTGACACAACCTAACAGAAATCGAAAAAAATAAGAAAGACAGCACGAAAAGAAAAAGAAAAAGAGAAGCACAGAAAAGAAATAGTTAGGTCACCGCTAATCCAAAGTTCACCACGCCTTCGTGCGACACGACACCTGCCAGGCGTTAGTAACATCCGCAGGGAGGCAGAGAAGGAAACAAAGAAACAAACAAAAAAAGCAGGGTGAATACAAACTCGACCTCCAACCAGAGACAAGGAACGGCAGTCAGAGGAAACGAAAGCCCAAGGATAGAGAGCGACCCAGTGCCTTTTATCCCTCTCTCTCTCTCTCTCTCTATATATATATATATATATATATATATATACATATATTTATATACATATATTTATATACATATATAGGCCGAACGCCGCCGCGCCGCCCGCGATGTCCGACGCCCCGGAGCGCGTGCCCGCCACCGCCGACGAGCTACAGCGCGTCCTGCAGCGCACGCGGGCGGAGCTGGAGGAGCGGCTGCAGGAGCAGCGGCACGGCGAGCAGTACAGCGCTCTGCTGTTCATGGAGAAGCTGGAGCGCAGGGAGGAGCGGACGCAGCACAGGGAGAGGGAGAGTCGGCTGGAGGCGCAGCTGGCGGCGGCGCAGGCACAACACAGGGAAGAAATGAGTAAGTTGGAGGAGAAGCTAGAAAAAATGCAGGACAAGTACGAGGAAAACCTACGCGCGGCGCAGCAACAACACAGGGAAGAAAAGGGTCGGCTGGAGGAACAACACAGGGAGAGGGAGAGTCGGCTAGAGGCGCAGCTGGCGGCGGCGCAGGAGAGGAATGAGAAAATGATGCAGTCGTTTCAGGAGGGCGTAGGGCGGGAGAGTCGCGAGAAGGACAGCATGCGCGACGCGGCGGAGCGCAACCAGCGGGACCTGGCAAAGGAGTGGCGGGACAAGCTGGAGGGAAAGCAGGAGCGGTGTGCGGCGGAGCACGCGCGGCTCAGCGGCCGCACACAGGAGCTGGAGGCGCGCCCGGACGCCGTCGCCCCCGCCGTGCAGCAGATAGCGGCGCTGGTGCAGAAGCAAGTGACGCACGAGGGCATCAACGCCGCGCAGCAGCTGCTGGTACGGGAGGAGGCGGCGGCGCGTCAGCAGCTCCTCCCAGCGCTGCAGGCGGAGGAGGCGGCGGCGCGCCGTGCGTTGGAGCAGCAGCGGGACGAGTCACTGAAGCAACTCCCCGAGTCTGACCGTGCGCAGGCTGTCTTCGCCGCCCGCGGGCTGCCCATGAGTGAGCTGCGCCGCAAGCACCTCGGCAAGGGGCCTGCTAATTATAATGGCTCCTACGCTGCCGGGGAGGGTCTGTACAAGCTGTTCCTGGCGCTGCGCCCCGGCGGCCCCGTCGACGGATTCGCGATGCGGGAGTTACTCAAGGTTGAAAATAATGTGACTCAAATATACTATAACACGCATGGACGGGCGAATACACGGAGCCACTCGCAGTTCACCATCCCGGCCGCCGACGCCTACGAGCTGGCGGCGTGCGTGCTGTGCTACCTGCCAGCACTGCAACACTTGGGCTTCCGCCACCTCCCCCCGCTGTCGACCCGCAGCCTCGAGTGGGTGTCGCACCTCCCGCAGTGTATGAAGATGTTGCACTTATTGTACACCGACTACACCGTCGCCGACCTCCGCGAGATGCACCGCCGCCGGGGGAGCCGCACGTTCCATGTTGGTGTTCACCCCAACAACTGCACCGACTGGGGAGAGTTCGCGGGTGTCGGTGATGTCGATACCAAGAAGACTCGGGTGAATAAGGAGTTGGACGTAATGGTGGACTGGCGCTCATAATTACCGTAATGACATCTCTCTGCGTGTGTGGTGTGCTGGGGGCGGCGCATATATACACACACGGTAGCTGTTGTTTTGCAGGAGTGAGTATGCACATATATTTATTTATTTACATCCACATGTATAGTTACTCCCTTGTATGGCTGTTGGTACGGTGGCGTTTGCTGATGTTACGGTTGGGAGTATTGGTAATTACTATTATCACTTTTTTGTACCTCCGACCGTACATACATATCCCGCGACGTATTTATATGTTATCTCTCGTGGCGTCACAATTAGTTCTTTATATGTGTGTGATCTTGTTTATATATAGTACCTTTTTTGAGATCACGCCTTTTTTTATTTTTGTTTATTACTTTTATTAATATTTTCCGTTTATTTCTACTCTCGCTCTGCAAAAAAAAAAAAAAAAAACTTATTATTTTTATTATTGTTGTTACTTGTTTGTTTCCTTTTCACTACATAACAATAAAAATAATATGATTTTTTTTATTAATTAGTTTTCATTTATTCCCACGCTTCGCACGTAGAGAACGTAACTGTTCTAGTTGGAGCGGGTAACTTTCCCGTATACGAAAATGATAAATTTGCAATGAGTGATCTTGAGTAAAAAACAACAAAAAACATGATAAATGACTATGCCCATATGTGACCTTCGAGACATTCAAATTCATTACTCTCCACCACTCGATAGGTTAAGCACTCTCGCGGTGTCGCCCATCGGCTTATCGCGACATGATTTAGAAAGTAGTCAAGGAAAGGCGGTCCAAGTGACCATGTGCACTTGTTTACTCTCCCGTCCTGCTTGTACAGCCCCAGCACTGTGCGAATTCTCTTCCCCGACACGACCCGCTGTCCTCACGCCATCCACGACTTCCCACAACACTTCACCGATTCCATCACTGGACGGCCACGATGGCTACGCCCACCGCCCATATGGTGAGTCTGAGTGGAGGAGGTCCCACAGGGAAGGTGTTTTTTAACGAGGCCTTGACGCAGGCGACACAACATGAGATGCTGCAGCCGCAGGTAACTGGTTTACGTGCTCTCAGCCACGGATCTCACGTCCGCTCGCGACGTTAGCGGACGGGGAATATGCACATCACGATCCTGCAGAGCCGCGGATCGCGCATCACATTGCCGACTGGAAAACAAGAAGGCGTAGCGACAGCTATTCTCCTCTCTGGATGCGCAGGAGCAGCTACTCCTGTACGGCAGAGGCACAGGGGACAGCAGCACAGGTCACTGTAAAATAATAACGTCTACGGCAAACGTCGTCGTCGGGCTGTACCGTGCAAAGGAGGCGGCGGCCACCATCGACCAACTCCTGGCCACACGCACCGCCAGCAAGTGGTCAACACAGCGGCGCCGGACCCGCCTCCAACGCACAAGTCCGTCTTGATGACACAGCCTTATCCGATCGCGTTTACACGGGTCCATCCGCGACAGACCGAGTGAAGGAATACAAAGACTTCATCACCACCCGACCGACGCGTATTCTACACGGGCCGGGCAGGCGGCTACGGGGATTGACCTGCCCACGCGATTGTGCTTTTTATATAAAAGAATGCACACGGACAGCTTCTTCGAAGGAATGAGTGTGGGCACATCAGCTACCCTTCCCCGAGAGAGCTGCGCCACATAATAACAGTAGTAGCAACGATCATCGAAATGAAAACGTGAACTAAAAACATGACTGGACGTCTTACTCTTCCTGAACGGAAGGCGGCATGATCCCTTCGAACTAGCTATCACTGAAAAGACAACGACAACGTCTTCACAATCCGGTGAATAGGCTGTTCCACAGACATGAGGGGCCGCCGCCACGGTTTTGTATATTCGCGGAAAGCATAATCCGATGCACTCAGGTTTGCGTAGCTTCAACGACGACGGTGGCGGAATCATCCTCCCAAAGCGGAGAAACGTAAGGTTTCCTTTTCGATCAACTCCTTTTGCCCGCTACGTCATTTGAAGAGGACGCAAGGATTCTACGGGGACAAAATGCACAGCCATAGCAAATAAGCAACAATGAAAACAATTTAAATGGTGTCAATTGGTGAGCATGTGAGAAGAGAGCGGCTGTTGCGAAAGCAACGCCGATGAACGGATCACATGGCTTTTCCCCCCTACCCATTCGATAGTTATCTTACCATCCAACATAACCTCAGCAAGGTTTGTTACTAATACTTATACGTATCCTTAGTATTTCTGATTTTAATAATGAATATTATCATTATTCTCCTTCTCTTTTTGTATCTTCTTCTTCTTCTTTAATCACTATGTTTTTTTTTACTCAATCTTTCCCCTCTTCACACACATACACACGCACACACACACACCCTCTATTTTCTCCAAAATACCACCATACACAATGTGCTTTCGTGTGCTCCTTATTCTTGTATTTAAACAGACACAGGTAAATAAAGATCTGGGGTGAAATTAGGTGTAATATTACAGTAACAGTGATAATGATGATAAATAGATAGATCTTGTTGTGTTTTTTCTCCTTTCACATCATTATTGGAATAGTAAATATCATAAAAGAGTACTATCGTCATCGTCGTCATTACCTTCATCCATCCACCTGTTAGTTTATTATTATTATTATTATTATTATATTATTATTATTATTATATTATTGTTATTATTATTATTATTATTATCTTCCTCTCTTTTTCTCTTGCTCGTCATTTTTTTTTTTAAATCCTTTTTTCTTGTTCCATTGATTATCAACTTGCCATCATTATTACTAGTACTATTACTCTTAGTATTACTACTACTACTACTACTATTGGCTGAGTCGTACGCTCACACATCTATCTATGTATCAGAGAGGATCGCAGATTATCGGTCATGAATGAGGCTTCACACCGCGCGGGGTGTCTCTCCTCCTCCTGCTCTGAGGATGGTTAACCCCCCCCCGCCCCCCCCCCGGCCCCCTTTCTCTCTCCCTCTCTCTCTCTTGCTCATCACCACCACCACTGCCCCCTCACCCCCCTCACCCCACATACACACGCACACACACACACACACCTAAACAACAACAACAACAACAACACAAAAAACGGAAAAAGAAAAAGAACACATTAGACTATCCCTCTAACGCTCCCTCCACACACCTACCGTCACACGCACACAAACATACACCAAAAACAACAACTAGGAAAAAACCACTAGTTTCCCCTTCTGTTTTATTATTATTATTCATTTGTTATTTTTCATTACGCCCTCCCCCCTCCCACACACTTGTCGAATTCACACAATAACTCGAATCTTTTTCTATTCGTTTATTTGTGTATTTAGTCAATTAGTTATATACAAACAAGCAGCAACACCCCCCACTACTACTCCCCCCCCCCAAAAAAAAGAGAAAAGAAGTAACGAGAAGTATCCAACATCGCAAAAACAAAAACAAAAACAAAAAATATAAGCGATTCATCTAAAGCGCCGCTGACACAACCTAACAGAAATCGAAAAAAATAAGAAAGACAGCACGAAAAGAAAAAGAAAAAGAAGAAAAATAGTTAGGACACCGCTTATCGAAACTCCGCCCTATAACAAATTCGTACAGCAACATACAGTAAAGGCACACCTCTGTCAATACCGCACACACACACACACACACGAACACAAGTGTATATATTGCATTGCAACAAACAAAAAATAACAAAAAAAATAACAAGAAATAACAAAAAAAAATATAAAAAAGTACTAAGCTGAGCGGTGAAACGCTATAATACGAGCCCACTGCATTTCAACCGACCCTTAGCACACACACACACACACACACACACACACACACACACACACACACACACACACACACCACACACACACACACACACACACACACACACACACACACACACCACACACACACACACACACACACACACACACACACACACACACACACACACACACACACACACACACACACACACACACACACACACACACACACACACACCTGCTGTCATTCATGGACACTGCCGCTCATTCTGAGCGTCGAGGCGCCACAGGGGGACTCTTTCACTTCAAACCAAGCTCTTTTGCCTCTGACGAGTTTTATGGAAACTGTCCCATCCGCCTACGTGGTACTATCCGGGCCGAAATACAGCGGCCAGCTGCCGTCACCATGGCGAACCAAGACACTGGAAGCATTGCGACAGCAAACGGCAACGCTTTTGAAGACCACATCGTTTCTCTTCTTCCTCAACCACACAGAAGCCTGTGCAATGCTGGATGCCACAACTGCCGAACTCCTACAACGTGCGAAGATCTTGCACAGCTGCAGCGAACCATCGAGACGATCGCCCATACACCAGCTGAAGCTTCTGGCGCGGCGAGCCATGTTCATGACTTTGTACAGTTTCACGTCTTACCCCCTGCGGCGCTGTCGGAGGAACTACAATCAAAACGCATCTCCCTCTCCCAAGGTTTTATCGATTTGCTGCGTGTTGAACGCGCAGACTCGCCCACAGCCTCCGCGCAGTCTCGGACTCCAACGAAGGTAAATGTGACTGTCGTCGACGTCAAGTACTATGAGAAGCATAAGAGCTGCCACGATCTCCAGATTGCCACCTACATTTTCTATTTAAAGCAAACGCTTCCAAGGGAAGTGCTCTCGTTAATTGACAACTGGACAGGGGAAGTCTGGCTTCCTGCTCCGGGGCAACACGACAACTCGCACCGCCATGGCTTTTCGTTCAAGTCTATCCAGGAGGGTGTCGTGCGATGTCCTGTGGAGATGGTACCAAAGCTCTGCGAGCACATCGAAACCTATATCCGTGTAACACTGCCTGACACTGCTGACAAGTGTTGCGCAGCGGGCAGCAACGTCTTGTCTGACATTGAAGAGTTCAACGACGCATGGCGGTATCGGCCATCGTGCCAGGCGTGCGACTTTTTCGAGGAGTGCCACCGCCGTGCGCTGGCGACGCCTGTTGTGGGCCGATCGCTGGATAAGGCGGAGTCTATTGATGGCATGCCTCATGCGGACATTGGAACACGCACGTGGAAAGATATCGTCGTGGTGGAGTTTTTCACCAACGACGGGAGCGAGTGGCAGTTCGACCCGTGGACGACGAATGCAGATGACGCTGTTGGACACGTTCACGCCGTGTGCTTCCTCTGCCCTAAGGGCGACCGTCACGAGTTCTTGCTTGGAGATGCAAATGGTCTTTGTGCGTTTCGCGATCTCTTCGATGACGTCGCTTCTGAAGAGCTGCATCTGAAGAAGCCGTTCAAGACTGCTGCCCACAAGGCCTTGGTGACAGGCGCCAAGACAAAACGCCAGCTGGTGTACGTTCTCCGAAGGATTGCCAGGTGCAGGTACGCCGAGTTTTGGAGCGAGGACACCTCGCTTGTGCGTCATGATCTCGATCACACCCAGCTGCACTACGTCATGGACAACATCGTGTCGCTCGACACGATGGTGACGCGGCTGGTGTGGGTGCCGTGGGGCACCTGTGGGTGGCTCTCTCGGGACGACCTCTCTGCTGTTTTTGCTCACGGTGCTCCCGAGGAAGCACTCGCTATCGCCAGTCGCGTAGCCACCATCGCTCACGGGATCCTTCGGTGTTTTTTGGAGGCCAACAAGAGCATCGGAAACGGGAATGAGTGCTTTCGTTATCGCGTCCTTCCCACGCTTGCGGCAGGGAGCAACGGTGGTGTGTCTGCTGCACCCACTCCTCTTCTCTCCCAGCTACTCACACACTTTTTATGGGAGCAGTGCAAGTCTGACACAGATCGATGGGTGGAAACGTATGACAGCGCACTGGCGGTGCGGATGCTGGCGAACGGCCCGTGCGAAATGGTCTCGCCGGTGAGCCAAGCGCGACTACATGCGGAGTGGGCTGCGACAGGTGATCAATACCCACACCTGACGTACCAAGCCACGTACCACCACTGGCTTAAGAATAGCCCTGGTGTGAAAAGCAAAGCCACGTGCAAATATGCCATTCTTCTCGCACAGAACGAACGCGGTAGTCCTTACGCTACGCTGGTGCGGCACCCCAAGAATAAGAAACAGAAATTTTCCGTCGGGGATGAACGACTACTCGTGCCTCTTCAGAAGTCTACCGCATTATTTTCTATACTGGATAAGTATCGATTGTACTTGCTTACCAACGGCTCTGAGCTCGTTGAGCGGTATATGGAGAACTTGCTGCGTAACAACATTCCTACCTACCAGTTCTCGAAATCGAAAGATATTTCGGTACGCGGCGCGGCGGGCACACTGACTATGACGCAGGAAAAGGCGGCTTGTGGGCTGGTGGAGTCGCCGTCCCCGGTGTCAATTCTGTGGGGCCCGCCTGGCACGGGCAAGACCACCACTTTGGCTCACGCGCTGTCCGCCGCCGTGTCAATGCCACAAGGTCCGCAGCTCCGCATTGCCGTCGTCGCAACAACCATCAGCGCACTTGACGAGCTACTTACTCGCACAGATGACCCTGATGGCCTTGTGGTTAAGTTGAGAAAGGGCAATGGAGAGGAAAAGCGCAAAAGTCTAGACGCAGCACGCAAAACAACGCACGGTGCCATTTTTGGCACCGTTTTCAGATTTCAGCCGTTGCTCTCCGACCTCGCGGGGAAGTTTGATGTTCTCATCGTTGATGAGGCCTCCATGCTACCTTTTACACATTTCACATTTATGCTTCCGTTTCTCAAGGAGACATGCCACAAGATCATCTTGGCGGGCGACTTTTTGCAGCTGCAGCCGATTGTTGCCTCGTGCGACGTCCCATCCCCAATCTCGCGCTTCTTCGGTTCATGCCTCGATGCCTTCTGGCCGGATGCTGCAACGGCGAACACAAAGCCGCCACCGTTTGTCTATCAACTAACGGAGTCGTTTCGCTCGCGGACAGAGCTGGTGACACTGATTGCACCGCTGTATCCACGCGGCCTGGTGTCTATTGCCCCACACCTCCGATTCACCCAACCGGCTCTGCGAGTGTACGTGGTGGAGTCCCCTCTCACGGAGCAGGCCGCCGCAGTGCGCGTGATTGAGCTCACGACCGCGGGGCTGATGAATGAGAGGCCCCAGGGGGTTCCGTGCAGGATCATTGCGGTTACTCCTCATCGACGCCAGCGATGGTGCATTTTCTCGGAGCTGAAACAGCTGGACGGGGCGAAGGAGATAGCTCCGCAAAGCAAAGGCAGCGATGACTCCGAAGAAGAGGAGAAGAACTTCTGCGTGAAACTGAAGAGTGATGCTTTTGTCAGTGTGGACACCACGGAGCGAACACAGGGTGGGGAGTGTGACGCGGTCGTCATGTGCTACGGCGAGCTTGCACGCACCGACTCGGCATTTCCGTATAATCTCTTCCGTCTAAACGTTGCCGTTTCTCGGGCTCGTGTGCACGTGGCGATAATCTTGGACGCGGCAAAGTACAGGGCCATCACTACCACTGGCCCTCCCCCTTTCGTCTTGACATCGGATGCCATTAAAACCCAAGCCGAGAAAGGGTGGCGCCTTCTGCAGCGATTCGTAAGTACTGCTGAGACGCGCCAACAAGTCCAACATTTGTCCGCACCTGCTTCGACGTGAGCTCCTCTGCCTCACTCCCCCGGTTTCTTTTCAGCTTCAACTCAGTCTTTCTAGCAGGCACTGCTGATGAGGAAAGTCGGAGGCGACGCGTTGCAGCTCGCCGCCATTGCCAACGACGAACGCGTCGCCAACTTCAACAGCGCGCAGGGGGCCGCCTTTTTGCGCGAGGTCGTAGCCGGAAATCGCACCGCTCGCGGCTTGGTGCGGCGCGCGGGTGAGGATCTCGACTTTGACAGCATCGCGCGAGAGGAGGCGCGCGCCGTCATAGCGCACCTCGGCGAGCTGGATGGGGTGGACGGCGCCGACCACAACGTGTCGTTCGTGTGCCAGGCCTCCACTGTGGACGGGCTGCGGTCTCTGACACTCCTCAGCGACCATGAGCTCGAGGCGGCGTCGGCGATGGACATCCTCGGGATGCTCAACATCGTCGGCGTGCCCGGGTTCGCGGTGACCGGCAACTACCCTGACCCGTTTCGATACTACTACAAGCACCTGCACGTCGGGTACTACCTCTCCATGAGCGACGTCATCGACATGTCCCAGGCCGCTGGTTCCGCCGGTGACGCCAGCGACGGGGGCGAGCGGGGGTGGGCCGGCGTCACGATCCCCGGCAGCGCCGTCCCCGTCTCCGACGTGGTGCCGCTCTTCGAGGACGCGCGGGTGCTCAAGTTTCTGCTCCGGCGCGCCCCGTGGCTGCTGGAGCTGACGAGCGGACTGGGCATGCGCCGCCTCCTCGCCGTCATCCCGCAGACCACGACGGCCGTCGTGTCCGCGGCGCTGCTGCACATGCTGCGCCAGCTGCACGACAAGCCGAGCGAGGTGCTGGTGCGCACCGGCCGCGAGCTCATCGGCACGCTGCAGGGTCTCCGCACCGACGCGCACATGTCCGCTGAACTGGCTCTCTTCCGGCAGCCGGCGCCGGCGCCGGGCAAGATGCTGTACACCGACACGTTCGGCCTGTCGCAGATGCTGCTGCCCGTCATCCGGCAGCTGCGGGAGGAGGCGGCGGCCGGGGGCGGCGACGCGGGCGCGGCTCCGGCCGGCACCGCCACCGCGATGCTGCGCGCGCTCATCACCAACGAGGTGTGGCAGCAGGTGCGACGCCACTTCCACCGCAAGGAGAACACGACCGAGCTGCAGACGCAGCTGCTGGAGAGCGTGCTGGGCTTCGAGGCGGCGCCGGTCCAAGCAATGGTTTCCGCGCCTTTTTCTTTCGTGCAGGACCTCGCCCCCGAGTCGGTGACCTTTCCGTCGGTGGTCGCGTCGCCCGAGCACCAGGCGAAGGTGCTGGAGGCGCTGGGGTCGACGCTGCCGGTGCGGGCGGTGCTGGGCATGCTCTACGTTCCGCCCGTCCTCCGCGCGCTGCTCGGCGGCTGCAGTGACGCGGAGGCGGCGGCGCAGGTGCGCGACAGCATCAACGCGGCGACGCCGACGGAGGCCGCGGCGGCCGGGCTCGACATGCGGTTTGACACAGGCGAGCAGCTGGCCTACTGCCTGGCGGCGCTGGCGGCCATCTACCCGACCCACGAGGACCGTAACGCGAGGCGGCAGGAGGACGGGGCGCAGGGGGCGAGCCGCGTCGAGGACCCCGTGTCGGCCGCCGCCGTGCTGGACGTCGCACAGGCGGTGCTGCTCCGCCGCTGCCGCGAGACCTACGCGCAGGCGCTGATGGCGAAGCAGGCGGACGAGCGGCGGCAGCTGTGCGCGGCGCTGGTGGAGCGCATCGCGGCCGCGCCCCTCCCGGAGGCCGTGCCGTACTGGCAGCGCGGCGTCGTCTTCACGCCGGAGCGGCAGTTCGCGCTCGCCCCCGCGCCGGGCGCCGGCGGCCCCGCCCCGTGGTACCATCTGCGCATCGAGGACCAGAACAGCTACGGCGCGCGCGAGCTGGAGCGCACGCTGCTGGTGCCGCGAGCCAGCGCCGGCGCCCCCGAGCCGTTCCCGGACCAGCTGCGCAAGGCCGCCATCCTGCTGCTCGGCACCGACACGTGCCCGCCGTGCGAGGGGGCGGCCGGCGACGCCCCCGCGCCGTCGGGGGAGGTGGTGTGGAACAAGGGCAGGGTGTTCGTGGGGTCCCGCCTCAAGAACTACTGGAAGGTGTTCAAGCCGTACGGACCCGCGGCGGCGGCGGCGTGGGACTACGTATCCAAAACCTTCAACGCCAACAATCTCCACACGTACCCCCGCGACGCGCCAAACCGGCACTGCCACGGCAACGACAAGCGCAGCTACTGGGCGCTCGGCTACGCCACGCTGGAGGACATGGCGGCCGCCGTCAGCGCCGACGAGTGGGCGGCCTACGTCGACCTCCACACCAACTGCTGCGGTCTGCAGTACTTCACCCCGCAGGAGAACCGCAAGCGGCAGCACAGCATGGACCCCTCCCTCGACCTTCGCGCCCTCAAACGCAGCCGCACCAAGTGACCAATCTCCATCGCTTTTTTTTTTTTAAATATCCCTTTTCTCCCCTTCTCGTCTTTCTTTTCTTTCTTTCCAATTGCATTCTTATCTTCGTCACTTTTTTTTTTTGCAAGGAATCTCTTCCCCTTCTTCATTTGCAATCTGAGGGTCAGCTTACCATGTCTTCTCCCCCTCTCGCTTTCCTTCTCCTTTTCCACACAGGTGAGTAGCTTGCGCAAGAGAAAACGCGAGTGAAAACACGGATACACGCTTCTCCGCATTTTGCTTCTCGACACAGTGGACAGGCGATAGTGACTAACTCATTCTTTTTTTTGCTCTTTTTTTTCCTTTTATGTTTACCCCTCTTCTTTTTCTTTCTTTTTTTTTGCTTGTGCCTGCACTGCCAACCTTGACGACGGCTAGGACAGCGCCTCTGCAGACACGGACAACACCGTCGACGGGGGCTGCGCCGGCGCACGCCACCGGTCCTACACGGCACCATCAGTAGCACTTGCGTAATTGCGCAAGATTGCACTGGGCAGTGTGCACACATACGCTAATGGTGCCCCTCGCCAGACCTAGCACACCGTCTCTTTTTTTATTTTTTGCAGACTATTTTGCGCAGACATACAGTGTCATTGACTTGTATCACCGCTAAAAAAAAAAGGAGAAAAAAATAGAATGTATCCGAATGTGATATCATTCGATGTTTGCGTTTCTCTAGCGGCTCAGTGCACAACGAGTATATATTCATGTCAACAAACACACCAATCAAAAAGCAATATTTAATCAAACATACCTCATTGTTCTTCTTATGCTACATCGTCATACGATGCGCGCCGTACTGTTACCCAATGCCTGAAAATGAAAATACGATGGAGTCGCGTGAGAAGTAAACCCTCTGCTTTGCGCCGCTGCCGCAGTCGTTGCGTGTCTGAAGACGTCACAAGTGACACACATCTGTGTGTGTGCGTGTGCGTGTGTGTGTGCCCGCTCGCTCCGCTGCCGTTGCCGTGTCGTGCGTGCGGCTGATATGAGCTAGGGTAGCCGCGATGGTGGCAGCGTGTGCGCTGCCGCAATACCCAATCGCGCTTGCCCAGAAGCTAAAGAATAGAGATGAACCAGCAAACATACTGCCCCTCGTCTTTCATTATCTTTCCTTACCTATCACTCCTCTCAGCTTTTTTTTTCTTTCCCTTTCCGCAGCTTCCTTTCACTTTTACTCATGCTCGCTCGCCTTCCCCTCTCTCGCATCATCGGCGGCCAGAAGCTGGCGCCGCAGCTCCCCCGCGCCCTCCTCGCCAGCCACCTGCCCCACTCCAGATGCTGCGCCACGGCCGCCGCTCCCCCTCCCCCGCACCCCCCCGCCGCGGTCACCTACGAGGAGTTCGCCGCCAAGCTCGACCGGCTCGACGCCGAGTTCGCACAAAAGCTTGAAGCCCAGAATAAGAAGTTTTTCGCCGACGGGCCCGCCGAGGACACGCTCTCGCCGGAGATGAAGGAGCACTACGAGAAGTTTGAGAAGATGATCCAGGAGCACACCGACAAGTTCAACAAGAAGATGCAGGAGCACTCGGAGCACTTCAAGTGCAAGTACCAGGAGCTGCTGGAGCTGCAAAAGAGTGCGCAGCCCCCTGACGAGTGATAGGTGCATCGGTAACATTTTGTTTTATCTCACCTCACATTTCTGCCAGCCTTTCTTCCAAAGAGAAACCAATTACCGAAAGCTCAAAGATCCGCAGACGTTCTTAAAGACACACCCTTCATTTCGCCTTTTTTGACTGTGACACGTCTTATTGTTAGCAGGAGGTGTTTATTCCATTTATTTTGTTCTTTTTTCTCCCTCTTTTTCTTTTTCCTTTCTCCCCTTCTTCTTCTTCTTCCTCCCCCCTCTCTCTTCCTCTCTCTCCCTCCCTCTTCTTATTTCTTTTCGTTTGACAGCTGCCTTTTGTGTTACAGCTTTCATCCATGTGACTTTCTTACCCCTGGCCATCTTTTGCGTGATTCGCAAGAGGAAAAGCGGGGGAAGATGATAACTTACATGCCCATTTATGATAGCACAAAAATCATTGAGGAAAAACAACAACAACAACAACAACAACAGCGTCTGTCTTCAAAGTGTGACATCAGCGGATGAATCCAAGTGCTTTTCAAATGATTAGCGATAGCTATAACCCCCTCCTCCCCGTTACTTTGGCTTACCCACTTCTGATCACTCCAAGTTATTATTGGGTGGTAAGCGCACAGTCAAGTACGCCAGCATTTCTCTTGTTTGAATCAGCCGCGCTGCGCTGTTCTTCTCTCGTTTTCGCAACCATTAGTCATTTCCCCTTCCCCTCCTTCCGATGCCCAAAACTATTCTTTCTGCGACTATCACTGCCCCCCTTTTCCCCACTCTTGAAACATCCGCGATGCTCGCCTCCAACCCGGCACTCGCGGGATGGGTTAACGTCGCCGCAAGCACTGCGGGCACTCCGTACTCTCTCGCCTGCCAGACGTGCGCAGCAGACAATACCGAGTGCTTTCAACGCATCGGCATCGCCCTCCCTCCAGTCGTCACTAGTGGCATCAACAGACGTGACGCCATGACTGGAGACCAACGTTTTCGCTGCCGTTTACGCCCCTGATGTCATTCAGCTCGGAGCCCAGTTTGCGGGCGACACCTTCAGTGGCGCGTGGCAGTGAATGATGAAGTCGAGCGACACCGGACACGGCCCCGCCTTCACGCATAGGGTTTCTCGCTGACTTGTGTGCTGTTCTCTCTATTGACGGTTCCCAAAGCTAACAGAGACGGGATTCGCATGTACATCTTCTATGTTAAGCCTGCAGTGCTGCGGATGTGTGTAAAGCGGTGCTATTCTCACGCGCAAGGTTGCAATCGGACCAGGACACCGGACAAACTGTTCGGTTTGGTGGCCCTAGGCTTTGAGGAATACCCAAGTGGAAATTGCTGTAACACAGCAGCTGTTTCCCAGAAGCGTCTTTTTTATTATTTTAAAAATCACTCTGTGTTGTCTAGTCACGTACTATTCCGTTTTATTTCTGTATTCTATTGTATCTTTTTTTTTATTTTTCTTTTTGTTCTAGTCTTTATCCTTTATCTCTTTTTTCCTGTGAATGTGAGCCGAGTAAAAAACAACGCCTTTTCTGACGTTCCCCATTAGTCCCGTTTCTCTGCACTTTTCCCTTGACGATGACTTTTGAGCGCATACCCTAGTGTATTACCCCGTCAGCAGGGGTATAACTCCAGGCAAATAAAGGTGCATCACAGAAGTTTCTTTGGAAATTTTCTCTGTTTTGATGTAGTAGCCCTCACCGTTATCCATCACTATCTCCAGATTGCATCTTCCTTTTTTTTTTTTAGTTATCTCACCTTTTTCTTAACCTTCTATCAGCAAACTCTCCCACCTCTGCCTCTCTCCCCTCTTCACGGACGACTACCTTACGTGGCTCACGCGTCTCGCTCCCGTCTAATCAACAGGATGCCCAGCTATCCCATTCGTGTGGCGTGTCACGCTGCACAGCGGTACCGCGTCATGAACAACTTAGTCTCGTACTCCAGTGCGGCCGGCGCCGCCGCATTGTTCGAAGGGCTGCGGCTGCTCATCGTGTGGAGGCCGAAAGAGCAGAACGATGTGCTGCAGGTGCTCGGACCGATGGGGGACACGAACCCCGTCAAACTTGGTCTCTTCACCATTTTCTCGGACAGGGTATCTCCACCAGAGGGGGACCCCGTCACCCAGGAGAAGGTCACGTTTGGTGTCAGCAAAGCGCAGCTCACAATGGCCGCCATGCGCTATGGTGACAAGCCCTCAGCGCTTGAGTACATGTCAGACTCCTTCGTCGAATTCGACGCATTTCTCTTCTCCGCCTTCCTTGACGCAGTGCGGGTGGTGCCACCGTGGGAAAGAACGGAGAATGAGCGCTGGGACCACATTCACAGGTATAGGAAAGCAGCGTCCGATGAAGACATCGATACGTTTGTCAGCGCCCTGCGCGGCAAGGACAACGCCGCCGTTTCTCTCGCGGAGCTGCTGAGTTTCCTTGATCCAAAGTGGGAAAGCTGCAACTCAAGTGGTAATATTTCCCGCGATGAGAAAGGCAAGACCGTACGTCTCGAGACAACAGTGTTAAAGCATAAGCGTACCGCGCCTCTGCTCATTTCCAAAGCACAAATTCCAAGTGATATCGCTGGCCAGCTCCTGATAAACGAGGCGGACCTTCAGAGTATAGACGGAAAGGCAACTCCTGAAATTGCAGCTGGGGACACCGCGCTGATTATCGTCAACGCACCGCAATCAAACTACGCCGATTTCATCGCTGTAGTTGGCGGTGCTCTGTTTCTGGCAAAGTGCAGCGATGAAGGGAGGAATCTCGATCAGCCGGCGGAGGTCAAAGAAGCATTGTCTCAGATGGGGTTTTCCTGCCAGGAGAAGGGAGGCAAACACGCCGAGCACGCGCCCAGTGAAGCTTCGTCGCACCAGCCCCGGGCCGACGTTACTGCGCGTTTGATGCAGCAGTTCAAGTGCAAGGTAGCTGTGCCCATTTTCTTTACGCGCGCACCCGCCCAGCAGGACGCGGGCGGCAGACAAATTCTGGCCGTCGGACATGGGTGGGGCGGCGCTGTCCCTTTTGTGAGTTTCGCCAACGGCTTTGAAAAGTCATGCGTTCGTGAAAAGGAACGACATGATGACAGCGGCGGTAATACCGCTAAAGTGACTACAGCGAAATCTGACGCTGAAGCTAAAAAGGGAAAGAAAAAGAAGAGCTAAGTTAAGAAGAGCTCCTCACGCAAAGCTAAAAAGGTGGTTCGACGAAAATCACCTTCGTAGATATCTCTCTTCTTTTTTTTTAGTCTTTGAAAAAAAAAGTATCTTTGGCCCCGTCGTTCCGCTCTTCGTCACCTCCAAGTCCTTTTATTGGAACTCCACACTCTGACGCGGAGTGTTGGAAGGCGATACGCTACTCTATTTTTTCTCTGTGTTTTATCGACTTCTAACGTTTCCTGTTTTTTTTTCCCTTTCTCTCGGCGGACTGTAGTCTTCTCACCGCGACAGCGTCCAGCATATGGCTTCCCTTTCATCTAACGTTCTCATGTATGAAGCCCTTCTGAAAAATCTTCTTGATGTCTTTACTTTCACTTCTATTATTTCTTTATTCTTTCGCTTATCACCGTCTTCTTGCTAAACTTCTTCAGATAGTTTTTTTTTGTATTTCTTCAGCGTCCCCGAGGCACCTCAGTGTCGCTGCTTTGATGGCAGCGCCCGTCCTATTGCTTGTACTTCTGGTAACAAAGAAAGTGCGCGCGACGATTCTATCGTGTTGCTGATTTGATCGACGATGTTATAAAGTATTGTCTGGACGGTTGTATATATATGCAAGGGCATCTTTTTGTTCTCCTACTGGTCCGTTACTGTGTGCGTTTTCTTTCATCTCTTCAACATGCACGCGAAACTCACGATCAGCGAGAGGTGTTCATTTGTTCAAAAGTCTTCTCCTTTGCTCTTCCTGTGGGGATTTGGGAGGATCATATGACCCAATGAGTTAGGTGAAGTATATTCGTCAGGAATAAAAGTGTCCAAAAGATAACGATATGATAACAAGTTGTGGCTTTAAGATGTAGCCAAGTGCGGACTCCGGACAGCTTCGCGTTTCCCTAGCGTTCTCTCTTTCAACCCACGCACACACTCTCTCCTTCTTCCTTGCCTTTGTCTCTTCCACTTTTTTTTTTTAAGCTCAAAGATAGAGAGAAGAAAAAGGATGATTTTCTCGTTTTGCGTTTGTGTGGAGACTGGCCCCTCCGAGGGACTGCGACGGCATCTTTCTCCTCAGCAGGGAATTACACCACAGGAAAGCCTCCCGTATTTGCCGTAGGCGAGGACTATACTGATGACGACCCTCTCAAAACCCCAACAAACATTTATAGGCTAGTAGTTGCTCGTGCAGTCGCCTCGCCATCTGCTGACTAAGGACGCAGGTTCGACTCCGACTGCCGCGCATGTTTAGCCAAACACAGGAGTGATAGCGACAGCCGGGGACGGCGCTGTGGAGCGCGGATCCATGGTGGGAGCTGGCCCCGTATACGCACCCCTTGAGGTTGAAGTTGTTGAGTGTCACGGACTGGGGTTTTCCGAAAAGAAAAGGAGTAAAACTTATCATGGAAGGTTATGAGCATACCGCAAATTAGTGCAAGTAACTTCTCGTCTCTATCCCCGCCCCCTTTTGCCTACAACCTGAAGATAAGAAGCGTTTAGAGCAATTTATGAAAGTTTTATGACGAAAGAAAAGAACCACCCACCCACCCTACAACGACAGTGATAAAAATAGGAAATGTTTAGTGTTTTCATACATTACATGAAGGGGAAATGCCCGGGAAAAAATATTATTATTATTATTATTTTATTTTATTGTTTTATTTGTCGTGTTACGAACTTACCGATAGTGCATCAGTTTATTTCATCATATTAGGAGTAATTCAATCCTCACCGAGACGGATAAGTGAATTATCTATTTTTCATATTTTCGAATATTTTGAACACTAAGTTATTAGTTTGTGTTTTAATGATTACGTTTCAATTTAGTTTAGTTTTATTTTCTACTTTATAATTGTTACTGTGTCGTCACCTTACTTTCCGTATTTTATTTATTTTATTAATGGATCTAAGTCTTTTCTGTTTTCCTTTTCACCTAGTCCTATAAACCGTTTATTCAACGCAGATGTCCATGTTCGCATACTGTTCACTGGTAAATTTTGCAATAATTTACAACCATATTATTATTACATCCTAAAACCTTATTTATTTAATTATTTATTATTCATTCATTCATTTATTATTATTATTATTATTATTATTATTTATTTTATTATTTATTTATTTATTTATTTATTTATTTATTTATTTTTTTTTTAACTGTAATTTTGCACCAAATTATACGCAAGGTGCCAACAAGTCTTTCCACTTTTCAAGAGGCGCACCACGATTCAGGCCATCGCGAGTCCCTCACGTTTTCTAACATGCACATCTTAAAGGAGCCATGAGTGACACTAGCAAACATTAAAAGCAAAAGGTAAACAAACCTAAACCATAGCTGTGTTCCATGAGTGACCCAATTTTCTTGTTTTATTTTATTTTATTTCTCTAATTCCTATTGTCCATCCAGTTATATTGAAAGCTTAACCTCTGTAGTAGGTGTATGCCTACGCAGGGGGGTTCGAGCTTTCCCACCCATAAAATAAAGAATGAAGCATCCAAAGCGCAGCGAGGCGCGTAATGTAACGATTTGTGGAGATACGTAGACGGAGTGTAAAGTTGACGAGCGGTTAACTGATGAACAACCGGTACGATCCGACCAACACACAACAAACGTTCCTTCTTTCCTATGTCGCCAAAACACTCTTCACTAGATAGGTATACAACAAAACATTCATAGCAAACAAAAACCAAAAAATCAAGATAACACTTCGAAGGTCGCGACCAAGCCCTTCTCTTTTTTTCTACCTCCAAGATGTCCTCGGACAAGTCGAGCACACAGCAGACGGGCGGGACTCCCGGCCCCGTCAACAACAACCACCGCAGACGGCATTCATGAGCAGGGTACCGACCCTGAATGGATGAAAAAGGCTAACTTTTTTTCTGAAGCTTAAGGAGAACGGCCACATTTCGCAGGAGGCCTACCAAGCGCTTCTGCTGAAAGAGCTGGGAGCAGCCCCCTCTGAAGACGACACGTCGGTGGCCTCAGAAATGCGGAAGGCTGCCATCAACAAGCGCGATCCCTGGCGCGCCGACAGGGAAAATCACAACAAGATCTTCCGCAGCTTCATGGAGATGTCCGATAGGGCCCTCCTCGACGAGCGGAGGAACCGGTACAAGGAGGAGTCCGACGCGGACACACTTATCCCCTTCCTTGCGGCGTTTGGCCATTACGCCATATACGACCAAAACGGAGCCAACCCCCTCAAGGCGCTGCGGTCCTTCCTTCTCGTGCTGCTGTCCCGCGACCCCGAGACAGCTCTGAACGTCCATAATTGGACCATTGTCGATGCGATGTGAGCATCGCACCAGCCCGACGGGACACACGCGAAGTCCTTGCGGCAGTCGCTGCGCTCCCCCACCGACGTCAAGCACAACACGGCGGTGCTAAGCAAGGTCCGCTCGGGCGCCACGGAGGGGGAGGGGGCGGCCCGTGGCGGAGGGGCCCCAGAGCGCCAACTTCCAGAGGGGGGGGGGGCAGGGACCTAGAGCGCGGCAAGACATCCAACACCGAGTTGGATCAGTTGTGCAGGCCCTACCTCCCCACCCAACTGCGCGAGTTTTCCCAAGGCCTGGTTCGGGAGCGTTGCGGCAAGGCAAAGGGACGATCGGCCGTGTACGCACCCATTTTCTTACGTCACCACTGGATAGTACAGCACACTGAACGACGGAATCGCGGGATGCACGTCTACGGCTCTGCCCGTCGAAAGTGCTCATGAAACGCCTTTTCGGCATCATCGCGTCCGCCCTGCGGTGGTCTTCTTACACTACGTCAGGCAGCGCAGCTTCATTGCATCCACACGGTTGCAGTCCATAAACAAACGAGACTCCGAAGTCAGGAGGCAAGGGAGGGGGGGGGGGGGAAGAGAGAGAGAGAGAGAAGCAGTCTAAGAGATCGCGTTTGCCCGGAGACACTCCATGTATTTTCCTCAATCATCATGGAGGTGTGATGACAACTCTCTCAAAACCCCAACACATATTTATAGGCTAGTAGTTGCCCGTGCAGTCGCCTCGCCATCTGCTGACTAAGGATGCAGGTTCGACTCCGGCTGCCGCGCATGTTTAGCCAAAAAAGGGAAAATCACCGTACAGACCCGAAAGCTGTGCGGGCCGAGACAACCGAAACACACACACACACACACACACATTATTCGAGTGGGGGCTTGCCCCCATGAATGTGAATGATGATTGACGCTGAGCCAGCGGTTCTCTCCTCTCCGCGTCCTTTCCATCCTATAGGTTAGTTGCGCTTCCGCTAGTTCCGTTGTTTCGTACAAAAAAAAAAGAAAAACTGGGACGAAGCCTTTGAGGAGCTCGCCGCGGTCCAAATGCGCGTTCCTCGCTTTCCCCAACCTCCTACCAAGAGGCGCGACAGTCGAACTGCACATCGACAACGCCTCGGCCTTGTCCGCTTTACGTAATGGTTTCTCGCGCAGCAGCCACGCGATCAATGCCGAGCCAAAGGACTACCTCGTTTCGCCCCCGTGCCGCGTACACGCCACCTACATTCGTTCTGCCGAGAACCCTGCCGACTTCCCCAGCCGCGACGACAACAGACTACCGGACTTCGACAGAGTTCGGGACTCGCGAAGACTCTGGATGAACGGAGTCTTTGCACCTCGTAAGTTGCCGGCCGGTAAGATAATATAATAATGTGAAATATATAAGTCTGCAGTTAGGTTACGCTTGTTGGAACGGAAGCAGGAGGGAACAGAGAAAGATGAGAGTCCTTCGATTACTGCATGAGTAATCCATATACGCGTGAATCCCCCGGTTGTATGCATTCACGCTCACCTCTCCTTCTCATTCACTTCCTCTCATCTAGTTTGCTGTAGGTAAAGGAATTATTCACTCTCTCTCCCTCCCTCCTGGAAAGCTGACTGGGGGAGCGAACGATGAGAACGAAGAAACGGAAGGTGAGGAACGAGCACCGGCCAACCAAGGCGACAACGGCGCGCTCCCCGAACACCTGAGCAATGCCATATTCCGGCTTGGCATCAGCAAACCCCAAGGCAATGGAGGACACTACGAGCTCTCCCCGCGACGGAGCGACTCCCTCATCGGCCTGTACGTGTTTAATTCCCTCCCACCAACCACCTACATCACCACTGCGCCCCGCCAGCGATCGGTAGAGGAATTACGCAAAACCATCCTTGACGACGACGAGCACTATTTAAAAGCGACGGGTGACCGATACGGGGAAATCGGTCGCCCCACCCACTGGTACATACACCGGGGCAAACCCCCTCACATATCCGAGGCAGCGTGGAGCAAGGTGTCCGCCGGGACCCGCCAACAACAGCGACGAGCCCTTCTGGACCTTTGCGGGATGGAGCACGACCTCGCTCAGTGGCCATCCTCCTCATCCATCGTTTGGCCAAGGCGAGACAATGGAGGTGTTCGACGGTTTTTTTTTTCCAAGTTTGCGACCATGCACAGCGCGCTATTGAACCTGCCCCTGTACACCAACCAGACAGTGGGCTACGATCTCAAGAGATCGGTGGAATAGGGTGGCCACGTACGGGAAGTGGCACGAGCTGGCTACCAAGGAGATTGCCCAGCCACCACCCCGCCCAACGCTGAAGAACGTGAACACAGCCATGCAGCAACTCCAGACTGCACCCGAGGCGAAGCTCTTCCTAGGCATGATGTGGTCTTCCGCGGTCAGGCCAGGGGGCATTGGAGGTCTCCGAGTGGAGGACGTGACTCTCCACGGCGAGGACGAGGATCGGAGGACGTTCCAGGCCGGCGTCACGTACAGGAGGGGCAAGGCGACTCACTTCAGGGGTCCCTACCCGGTTCAGTCCAACCTCGACCACCATCTCGGGTCGGTACTGGCGCGCCTCATGGCCATGCCGGCCAAGTACTTGCTGTTTCCCCAGCTCAGCGAGACTCGGGCGAAAGTTCTGTCGGCCTTGCGGGGCGCCAACCAGGACCTGGCGCTGGCCTCGGTGCGAAAGGGAGCGGTGGTGCACATGGCGAGCCACGGGGTCCCGGAGGGGGACATCATGCGGCTAACAGGCCACGCCAACGAAGACACCCTGAGGCGCTACCTGGGCTATTCCCGCCAACCTTCACGGGGGGCCGTGCGCGCACTGGAATACGTATTAGTTCTGATCCAAAGGCTAAGGACCTAGGACACCAGGCCCCGTCATGGCAGAACATGGGACTAGCAATCAGGGACGTGTACAATGAAATTTGGCGCTTGTCGGGGCAGCCCATGAACCTGGCGTTGGCTCACGTTCAAACATGGCCCTCCACCTAAAAGTCGTAACGCTGGCTAATTTGGATGAGATCTGTGTGCTACCGTGCAAGAGTCAGTCCATGAACAAGCACCTAGACGAAGTTTTGTCTTCCCTACGACCAGAAAAATTCAGGAATGTTCGCACTTCAAGGACCATCGAGCCAACAAAGCTGGAAGCAGGTGACATTGAGCGAGCAGTTGCCCAATGTAAATTCGAGGAGGTCGAAAGGCTCCATCATCCGCTGACGGAGGGTGTTCACTCGGTCAAGGTCTTCTGGGTGCCGGAGCACAAGGGCAGGCGTCGACTCATCACGAAGCCTGCGGTACACAGGGTGATGCCCAAGGACGAACTGTTGCAGATCCAACGACCGTCGAGGCTGTAACCGCACGTCAAGATCTGCGGGATGCTCGGTACATGCTGCAAATAGATTTCGACGCCTTTTATGACTCCATCCCGCTCCCTGAGGATTGCCGTAACGTTTTTGTGTTCAGGATGGGCCAGAAGATGTACCGCTGCCGCACGCTACCAACCGGAGCACGCTGGAGCGTAGCGGTGGGCCAGGCCATCACCAGCAAGATCGTTGATATCGAGACACACTGCACCATCCATACAATGATCGACAATATCCTGGTCGCGGCAAAGATAGGGCAAGAGGCGGAATTCGTACGCACCGTTCGCGAAGTCACGGCTAGAATAGTCAGGGCCAGTCTGCAGACAACACCAACGCACAACTGGCTGAATGGTATAACCGATGGGGACCTCCTGCGGAGGCACAACGAAGCACGACTACAAGACTCAATCCTGCTGCGGCGTACCCGTTCATGATGTCCAGCCATGGTCTCTTTTTTGTTTTGCCGTCGAGGGGAAAAGTCTTGGAACGGTATCATGACCTTAATTCCCGAACCAACACAGACCGCATTGACACGATTCGGCGAAGAGTTGCTTCGAAACGATAAATACGAGAAAGCAGAAAGGTTACAGGTACCCGAGAAGGATGACTCATACGACCTGGTCTGCTTTGCGGACGCATCGTTAACCAGATGGGGAGCTTCGTCCTCTTGAAAACACGGTTAGACGCGGGTTATGTCACATCGACGGAGAGTAGTGTTGAATTACCGTTGCGGGAACACACATACTCTCCCTTACTTTCCGAAGCTCAGGTGCTGTCTGTGTGGGTTTCGGGATTCCTCCAACCATAAAATAAAGAATGAACTGTCGAAGCGATGTGAGACGCAAATGTAATGTTTGGTGACTAAGCATACGACAACGGATATGTGCCACGCCAAGAGACGTATGCACCGAGCGCTACCGGCTAGAGTATTACAACTCTACAGACATTCCTTCTCTCTCTCCTGCTCCTCTCGGCACAGTTATCACGTAGTGTTTCATAACAGAAAAATAAGGAGGGTCCAGAAGACGGAGAACGCAGTCTGTAGTCGCTGTATTACTGTTCATGACGAATGAAGTAACTCTTTTGTTATCATTATTATTCTCCTACTTCTTCTTTATTATTTTTGCTGGGTAAGGGTGCCACCGAGCATCACAACTCATTCTTTTTCTTTCTCTTCCTTCTTTCTTTGAGAAAAAAAACGAAGAACAATAGTACTATCATTATTGTTATTGGCAAGACAAGTATCATCACCGTGGAAGGATAAGTGCATATTTACAAATGAAGCAGATAAAGTTGTAAGGAAAAGTAGAGACACTTGGTACGATACGTCAGAAATCGTGGATGTATTTGCCTTCATACTTTTTTAAAATACCTCCCTTCTTTATCACGTGTGTTGTGTCTTTTTTTTTCCCTTCAAACTTCCTTCAATCAAATATTCTCTCCACTGTGTGGGGTCCATCTCTTGTCACATGTGCTTTACTCTGTTCTCTTTTGTCTTCTATACAGAAAATGAATGCAACAAAAGAAGATTCATGATATACTAACATAATAATAAAAACACTTTCACTCTATACTGAAAAAATGAACCAGTTCGATTTGACTGTTATTTTTCGACTGCTTGCTACACTGCTTTTTTATTCACAGACCGTACGTCATAACACGACTACAGAAGCTACTTTGCGCGACTGTGTGCCTGCGGGGTAGTATTCCTTACAAGTCATACTATGCGTGCTAAATGAAAACGCAAGGTCAACAGATACAAAGACTGAAAAAAAAAAAAAAAAGAGTATACCTTGGTGCCGAATCATAGCCTTCTCTCTGTTACGGTGAGATATGTATGTCGGCGAAAGGAAGTGTGGTTCCTGCTGTCAGTCGATGATCTGAGACAATGTGTTTCCCTCATCCATCTCCTTCCATCTTACCTCATGATTTATCCTTTGCCAGAATAGAAGCCCTAGGTTCCCTCCGCAGTTCCCTCTCCCTTTTTCCCTCCGCGTTTAGCTCTCTGTTAACATTTTTTAATACCCACCCACCCACCCTTCTTTTAATTATTATTTCTATCTCTCTTATTATTTTTAAATATAATCTCTGTTTTACTTGGGCTTCTATATTTTTTCTGTTTCTAACTTAATTTTTTTTAAGAAGACGGTCAGAGCTGAACGCGGATTGATTGATTTTTAGAGTGTTCACACGCCACGCTTTGACTCCAGCGTGTTCCCCCCCCCTAATTTAATATTAGTGTGTGACCCCACTCCTCTGAAAAACTCAATGTCCACAATAATGCGTTTCGTGCGTGACCCGTCCTCATTGTGCGACTTTTCTTTAACTTATTTTCTCGCGGGGCACCCATTCCACTGCGTAATTGGGTAGCTTCCGCCTTGCCATATAACAATCAATTTCATGAAGATATGACAACGGAATAAACGGAATGAATTGGAATGGTGGGAACCGGCTTTGTCTTGGAACCTTTGGGTCTAAGCGCCGCTCTTCGCAACATACACTGTCATCCTCTCAAGCAACAGCCTCCTCCTCCCCACTCGACATTCTATTGACTTTTCACGCAGGAAGGACACGCGTCAAGTTACTCCGTATTGGTGGAGAGTATTTGTTTTCAGTTTGATTGCCAGTACGCGAGAAAGAAGGAAAATTTCTAACTGGATGCTACATTTGCAGCGATAGTATACCAATCTCACTATTGTAAATTAAGAGAAGATTGTTGTTTGTTTGGTTTTTTGGTTTGATTCTTGAGGAAGAATAATCGAGATGAGTGTTAGTGAGGCTGCAAAGTAGTGGGGGGAGGGGGAGAGAGCTTTATTCTCTTGTTGCATCTCTGCATGTAATATGTGTTTTTATTTTTCTTATGCTCCCTCCACAGTGCTTATTTGTTACTCAATCCTATCTCGTTACGTTCAGAAAGCAATTTTCCTCACCTCCTCACCCTATAACTGACACATTCATTGTATTAAAGGTTTCGCACTGCAAAGAAGTAGCATATTTTCACCTTCTAGGTATATACATCTATATAGTGATACTAGGGAAAGTCAGCAAACAATCTCACTCTTTTTCTCTTCTTTTTTTTTTCAGGGTACTCTGCGTCTTAACAGAACGACTCTTTCTTTTTCTATCGCAGGAGTAAGGAAGTCAATAGTAACAATATCATTAAGAATGAGTTCTAATCCCCTGTCCGGGGCCGGAAACGTTCCTCATGCTGAGACGCCGAAAACACTGGGGCAAGCACTCAAAGAAAACAAAGAGCTTCGCACAGACAATCAGAAGCTGAGAGAGACAGAGCAGCGATTGTACGCTCGGTTGTCGGCGCTGACGGAAGAGAACGAGGAACTCCGTAAAGAGCGGGATAGCTATAAACAACAGCTGGAGGAAGTCAAGGAACATCACGAGGCAGAGCTCCGCGAGGTGACAGAGGAGATGACTGCGGCGGCGCGCTTCTCGGACAGCGAGTGGCGGGAGCACTGCGATCGGGTGGAGGCAGCGTGCGCGCGGCTGCAGAGGGCTGTGGATGCTTGCATGCCCGCAATATTAGAGTACCTCCCCCATGCAGAGGTGGCGGCGCGACAGAAATTGCAGGACGAGGAGGAGGCGGAGCGCGGCGACTTGCAGGGCCCGCTGTGGGAAGCCTCATTGGAAGAAGTCCCCGCGCGCGAGGCCGCCCGGGCAGAGGCTGTCTTCGCCGCCCGCGGGCTGTCCATGAGTGATCTGCGCCGTACCCACCTCGGCAAGGGACCTGCTACTGGCAGGAACTCCTACGGTGCCGGGGAGGGTCTGTACAAGCTGTTTCTGGCGCTGCGCCTCGGCGGTCCCGTCGACAGATTCACCATGCGGGAGTTGCTCAAGGGCGAGACCGACGTAACTGTCGTATACTACAGCACGCAGAGACAGGAAAGTAAATGGGGCGACAAGCATTTCGCCATCCCGGCCACCGACGCCTACGAGCTGGCGGCGTGCGTGTTGTGCCACCTGCCGGCGCTGCAGTACTTGTACTTCAGCTACCTCCCCCCGCTGTCGACCCGCAGCCTCGAGTGGGTGTCGTACCTCACGCAGTCTATGGAGAGGTTGTACTTTTGGCACACCGACTACACCGTCGCTGATCTCCGCGAGATGCACCGCCGCCGGGGGGACCGCACGTTCACTGTTTATGTTCACACCGACAACTGCACCGACTGGGGAGAGTTCGCTGGTGTCGGTGATGACGATACGAAGGCGGCTCTGGCAAATGAGCAATTGGACGAAATGGTGGAGTGGTGGTGGTTTTAATTATCGCCATGACAGCTCTCTATGTGCGTCGTGCCGCGGGCGGCGCATATACATACACAGATACAGCAGCTGTTATTTGCCGATATGAGCACGCGGATATGTATATTCTCTTCTGTTACTGTTGGGGGTGGTGGCAATTACTATGATTACCTGAAACTTTCATTTGTACCGCCGATAATACCTCCCTCTTTATATTCACTTTATCCCGTGCAGTCATCTTTGTTGCTCTCCGCTTGTTGTCGTCACAATTCATGCAGTTTATTTGTGCCTCTCTGCTTTTCTGCTAGCTGAAGTCAAAGTTCCTTTTTCTTATTCGTTTCTTTTATTGTAATGAAAGGATCTCATATTCTCTTCTCTGAATGGAATCGGTAAGGCCAATGCTTTCTACTACAAACTTCTGTTTATTTCATGGTTGCTGCAAGAGCGGTCGGTAAAACGGAAAGAGAGAGTATTGTCTCATTTGAGAATAATAAATTTGTTTCGCTCTTCTTTTTTATAGCAAACAAAGAAATCACTGATTCGAGAAAGAGTAATGACGTCTAGTTATTTGGCGACGGAACACATTGGACCAACCTCTAGCCAATACTCTTAATGATTTGAAGCTCTGCTCTTCCATCTGTACTTGTTGTGAACTTGATTTATTATAAATGTTGCAACGCTTATAATCTAATCATCGACAAGCACACACTTGAGAGGTCGTAGTGTGCGGACGGCTCACATTAGTGTAAATGCCTTCATTACTTTATTCTCCTCGTATCGAAACTTAATGGATCACTAAATGCAAAAGTGTTTGCTGGGAAACTCATCCATCGTCACCTCCTTCACCCACGCGTCTGCCCGGTGACAGCACCACTTGACTGGGGTGACGGGGTGCCGACTAACACATTGCGCTAGTACGCGTGTCACAAGGAGCGTACACAATGCAAAAAATCTGCAATGCTATGACTCCCAACTAACAGATGCGTTCACCTAGCCATATTATTGTAACGATGAAAGAGGTCGGCTTATACTTACCCATCACGGTAGTCACATGGACGGCTCACTCCAGTCTACGTGAATGACTCGCGCTCATCATCTCAACCGACATCCGTTACCCTCCGACATCACACACGTAGGCCGCAACAGCTAGTAAGATCTTCTTCTGGCTCTACACCTTCTTCCGCTTGACGATACCACATACTTTTCCCTCCCCCTCTCCCCGACGATTCCCAGGTAAATAATTGAGGGAAGGGTTCATAACAGTATTTTCACTCTTAGCTTACAAGTAGTGCACAAGAGTTACACTGCCTCGACTCTCTTTTTGGGCAACACAAGAGTAGGAAACATCTACGTCTTCTGGCGAGCGAAGGAACGTGGCGGGCTGAACCATAACGATCAGTGTGTTGAATCTGGAGAAGACAACACACCTCATGCCTTATCAGTAGACACAGCTGCAGAGATCTGCGTTCTCGAAAAGTATTCGGTGATGTTGAAGTGGATGATAGCCACTGTGGATGAGCAATCCAGCGCGTCCTTCACTGAGCATTCCTCTCTTCGTCCCCTTCGTCAGTTGCACACTTGCAGTGTAGATCCATGACTGCTCTAACCCCGTAATGGTCGGTGTTGCACTATAGTTTCTGCAATCTAACATGCATCGCTGGCTCATCATACCACCGCGAGCGCTACTCAGCAGAGGATCACCAGACACGTAACTCTGGCCTCTGACTCCCTCTTTCTCTCTGAAAGTAACGAACTGTCTGTGATGCCTCGTTTGTGGTGTGAATCTACGGGAAGGAACATTTGGCATTCACGTTCGAGTTGTTGTGTCTCTGTTGCAGGGTCACTTGTCAGTGGCATAACAAACACACACGGTGATTTCATCTACGGTATGATTGAATTGGGGAGGGGTGCACAATCTGACGTTGAGAAATCCTACTCACATCACTGATGCACTTCGTCGTTTATGAGTGCATCCCAATAGCGTGTGCGAGAGACACGAGTGAGCGGTGGGGTAATGAATACTGTTTTTGGAGGTTGAATCTCTTCTTCGCGTTGCTCGCATGTTGTGTGTGTGTCTTAACTCCCGTTGAAGTATTTGAGGAAGAGAAATAGATGTGTTGGTGTGCTTGGGTGGGTGCTGTTTGGGGGGAGAGTGTCGTCTCCTGGCGTCGCACCCTACTACATTGTTACTTCCTCTTCACTCAATGGCTAGTATGTCTTCCACTTCTCCGATTAGCTGTTGCATAGGAGCTACGGGTTTCTTCTCTGCGTGTCGTACCTGTCTGCCTTGCGTGGTAGGGTCTTTGAGACGGATGGGTGGGAGTGTTTGTTTTTATGTGTGGTAATCTCCAATGGGCTGTGGGGAGAGAGGAGTTTCCGACGGAGAATCTGGAAGATGTGAAGTGAGTAGCAGGAAGGGGGAGAATGCTGGCAGCAGGGTGTGACCACCTTTCGCACCAACTTCAATGGAGCGAGCTAGCACATCACGAACTGAATCTACCACATTAAGAGCTTTCACGCGTGATGGTCTCTCGTGCAACCTGGCCTCTTAGAGAAGCTGTCAGTTGTAGCAGTGCTGTTGCTGGGTCGTTCTGTGGTTGAGACTGTGCTCTACTGCACCATCCTGACTCATTCCACTGGCACCACGTAAGGCGTTCTATCATCGTGGGTTTCTGCGTTCTTCTCTGCGGCCGTATCGCTCTTCTGTCTGCTGTGCGTTTCTGTTGCTGGGTTCTTTCCACTAGCAGCAACTACCTTCTTCTGTTAGCGACCACTTACCAGGTGTTTTCCTTCAATATGAACAGACGGCATACTAATGTTAAGAAGGGATAGTAGCATGACAACTTTTGGATGGAGCAACTTTCCCATGGGAGACTAGCGGTAGGGATCCACGATCAACTCTGATGGAGACTGTGGTGACTTCTTTGAGGGGCACTATTGTTAGGCAGTACTCTGTGTGATTAGGAAGAGGAGCATGATCGGTACGAAGAGCATAGAAAGACTCACTGTGAAACTACAACGCGCTTTCAAGATTCAGGATGCGA
>JAQOSZ010000041.1:0-18353 GCA_030347455.1 Kentomonas sorsogonicus | reverse complement strand
GCCGCCGCCAACCCCCTCGCGCCCCCGCGCGCGCGCCTCCCCGCTGCCGGCGCCTGCCCCCCGTCCGCCACTGCCGGCGCCCGCCCGCACGCCGCCGCCGCCGCTGATGCAGTCGCGCCTCGGCCGAGTCGCGCAGTCGCCTCGCGCGCCGCGGCTCCCAACACTTTGCGAGAGACGTAGTTGCCTCCACGGAGTTCGGGCCCGACGACCCCTTCGCCTACTAATCTGTTCAAGCTCCCTCTCTCTCGGGTCTCTGTATAATTATTGTTTTACTATTTATCCACACTTCTTCTTTTCATATATATATATATATTTTAACTGTATCTATTGCATTCTTCCGCCTATACATTCCGCTACTATATTTATATGCTCTCCCAAACACCTAGCTTACTGCGCGCACATACACCATTTCTACTCTCCTTCCCTCCTCCCCTTGTTGACACTTCCTCACATCACTACTACACTTTACTCTACTGATTCTGCTCCCCCCCCCTCCTACTCCCGCACCTTTCCTCTCTCTTCTGCTGTAACATTTCCATGTTGTTACCTGTTTTCCCCTCTCCCTTTCCTTCTCCTTCCCCTATTCCATGTATTCTTCACGGTACTCTGAAGTATAGGAGTTACCCGTCATCTGGTGTGTCTGGGCTGTCACACAACCATAAAACCTTCTGCGCTACGCTGCATAATATTCGTGGGGCACCTGCCTCTACTTTTCTCGATTTGCCTTTTCTCACTCTCTTGCATCAAAAACAAGAAAAACAACACAAATATATTTTCTCATGCTTTCCCATTCACGACACGCTGTGTTTGGACTTTATCGCCGGAGTCTGCCCTTCTTTCAATGCACGCCGCTGGTTGATCGCATCCCCCTGCTTCCTGTTGAGATGCGTTCCTTGCACGTGCGCTGCGCAGAACTAATAGAGTTTAATCTTTTTTCCCCTTTTCTATATAGGTATAATCCGTTTTTAATATCCTTCATTTTTATTATTTTTTCTTACCATTATCACCGTGGTTTTTCTTTGTCAAAGGTTAGTTTCTCCACGTATTCTGAAATAACCGCTAAAATGAAGGAGAGAGAGAAAAAGAGAGAATGTATCCGAATGTGATATGATTCGATGTTTGCGTTTCTCTAGCGGTTCAGTGTACAACAAATATATATATTCATGTCAACAAACACATCAATCAAAAAGCGATATTTAGTCAAACATACCCCGTTGCTCTTCTTATGCTACATCGTCATACGATGCGCGCCGTACTGTTACCCAATGCATGAAAATGAAAACACGATGGAGTCGCGTGAGAAGTAAACCCTCTGCTTTGCGCCGCTGCCGCAGTCGTTGTGTGTCTGAAGACGTCACAAGCGACACACTTATCTCTCTCTCTCTCTCTCTCTCTCTCTCTCTCTCTCTGTGTGTGTGTGTGTGTGTGTGTGTGTGTGTGTGTGTGTGTGTGCCCGCTCGCTCCGCTGCCGTTGCCGTGTCGTGCGTGCGGCTGATATGAATTAGGACAGCCGCGTTGATGGCGGCGTGTGCGCTGCCGCAATACCCAATCGCGCTTGCCCAGAAGCTAAAGAATAGAGATGAACCAGCAAACATACTGCCCCTCGTCTTTCATTATCTTTCCATACCTATCCCTCCTATCAGCTTCTTTTTTTCGTTTCTGTTTCCGCAGCTTCCTTTCACTTCTACTCATGCTCGCTCGCCTTCCCCTCTCTCGCATCATCGGCGGCCAGAAGCTGGCGCCGCAGCTCCCCCGCGCCGTCCTCGCCAGCCACCTGCTCCACTCCAGGTGCTGCGCCACGGCCGCCCCTCCCCCTCCCCCGCACCCCCCCGCCGCGGTCACCTACGAGGAGTTCGCCGCCAAGCTCGACCGGCTCGACGCCGAGTTCGCACAAAAGCTTGAAGCCCAGAATAAGAAGTTTTTCGCCGACAAGCCCGCCGAGGACACGCTCTCGCCGGAGATGAAGGAGCACTACGAGAAGTTCGAGAAGATGATCCAGGAGCACACCGACAAGTACAACAAGAAGATGCAGGAGCACTCGGAGCACTTCAAGCGCAAGTATCAGGAGCTGCTGGAGCTGCAAAAGAGTGCGCAGCCCCCTGACGAGTGATAGGTGCATCGGTAACATTTCGTTTTGTCTCACCTCACATTTCTGCCAGCCTTCCTTCCAAAGAGACACCAATTACCGAAAGCTCAAAGATCCGCAGACGTTCTTAAAGACACACCCTTCATTTCGCCTTTTTGACTGTGACACGTCTTATTGTTAGCAGGAGGTGTTTATTCCATTTATTTTGTTCTTTTTTCTCCCTCTTTTTCTTTTTCCTTTTCCCCTTTCTTCTTCTTCTTCTTCCCCCCCCCTATCTCCCCCTATCTCTCCCTTTCCCTCTCCTTCTTTCCTTTTCTTTTCTTTTGACAGCTGTCTTTTGTGTTACAGCTTTCATCCATGTGACTTTCTTACCCCTGGCCATCTTTTGCGTGATCCGCAAGAGGAAAAGCGGGGGAAGATGATAACTTACATGCCCATTTATGATAGCACAAAAATCAATGAGGAAAAATAAAAACAACACCAACAACAGCATCTGTCTTCAAAGTGTGACATCAGCGGATGAATCCAAGTGCTTTCCAAATGATTAGCTATACCCACCTCCCGTTAGTTTGGCTTACCCACTTCTGATCACTCCAAGATATTATTGGATGGTAAGCGCACAGTCATGTACGCCAGTATTTCTCTTGCTTGAATCAGCCGCGCTACGTTGTTCTTCTCTCGTTTTCGCAACCATTAATCATTTTCCATTCACCTCCTTCCGATGCCCAAAACTATTCTTTCTGAGACTATCACTGCCCCCCCCCCCTCCCCAACTCTTGAAATATCCGCGATGCTCGCCTTCAACCCGACACTCGCCGGCTGGGTCAACGTCGCCCCAACTGCAGCGGGCACTCCGTACTCTCTCGCCTGCCAGACGTGCGCAGCAGACAATACCGAGTGCTTTCAACGCATCAGCGTCTTTCTCGTTCCAGTCGTCACTAGTGGCATCAACAGACGTGACGCCATGACTGGAGACCAACGTTTTCGCTGCCGTTTACGCCCCTGATGTCATTCAGCTCGGAGCCCAGTTTGCGGGCGACACCTTCAGTGGCGCGTGGCAGTGAATGATGAAGTCGAGCGACACCGGACACGGCCCCGCCTTCACGCATAGGGTTTCTCGCTGACTTGTGTGCTGTTCTCTCTATTGACGGTTCCCAAAGCTAACAGAGACGGGATTCGCAGGTACATCTTCTATGTTAAGCCTGCAGTGCTGCGGATGTGTGTAAAGCGGTGCTATTCTCACGCGCAAGGTTGCAATCGGACCAAGACACCGGACAAACTGTTCGGTTCGGTGGCCCTAAGCTTTTAGGAATACCCAAATGGAAATTGCTGTAACACAGCAGCTGTTTCCCAGAAGCGTCTTTTTTTCTTCAAAAATCACTCTGTGTTGTCTAGTCAAGTACTATTCCGTTTTATTTCTGTATTCTATTGTATCTTTCTTTTTATTTTTCTTTTTGTTCTAGTCTTTATCCTTTATCTCTTTTTCCTGTGAACGTGGGCCGACTAAAAAACAACGCCTTTTGTGACATTCCTCATTAGTCCCATTTATCTGCACTTTTCCCTTGACGATGACTTTTGAGCCCATACCCTAATGTATTACCCCGTCAGCAGGGGTATAACTCCAGGCAAATAAAGGTGCATCACAGAAGTTTCTTTGGAAATTTTCTTGATAGCTTGCGCGGGGAATGATTCTGATGAGACTGTATGATATGACCTACTCACCTCCTCTCTCTCTTTTGACTTCCTTAACCGCCCATTAAGGTAATAAGTCCCCCCATAATAGAGTTTCTTTGTTGTTTTCAGTATTTTTCTTTTTCCCGCCCTCCCACCCATTGAAGCCCGCCCACCCGCGGGGGTGCCTAGGGCGGGCATTTTCCCTTACCCACTTCGTGAACCATTCCTGTCAAAAATCAATTGCTAACTCACCGCTGTGCTGCACATTGCCTGTCCCCGGAGTATGTTTTGTAATAGATATATTTTTGCTTAAGTTTATGATGCATAGATTGTTTGTTTATTTATTGTTTCAGTTTCTTCTTTATTGTTTATGTCTTTCAACCTTACCCTATTCTTCTTCCCCTTTTTCCCTTTTAGGTAAATTTGTTTAGGTCTTACTGTCTAGTTGAAGAAAGAATTATTCCTGTTTTGATGTAGTAGCCCTCACCGTTATCCATCACTATCTCCAGATTGCATCTTCCTTTTTTTTTTTAGTTATCTCACCTTTTTCTTAACCTTCTATCAGCAAACTCTCCCACCTCTGCCTCTCTCCCCTCTTCACGGACGACTACCTTACGTGGCTCACGCGTCTCGCTCCCGTCTAATCAACAGGATGCCCAGCTATCCCATTCGTGTGGCGTGTCACGCTGCACAGCGGTACCGCGTCATGAACAACTTAGTCTCGTACTCCAGTGCGGCCGGTGCCGCCGCAGTGTTCGAAGGGCTGCGGCTGCTCATCGTGTGGAGGCCGAAAGAGCAGAACGATGTGCTGCAGGTGCTCGGACCGATGGGGGACACGAACCCCGTCAAACTTGGTCTCTTCACCATTTTCTCGGACAAGGTATCTCCACCAGAGGGGGACCCCGTCACCCAGGAGAAGGTCACGTTTGGCGTCAGCAAAGCGCAGCTCACAATGGCCGCCATGCGCTATGGTGACAATCCCTCAGCGCTTGAGCACATGTCAGACTCCGTCGTCGAATTCGACGCATTTCTCTTCTCCGCCTTCCTTGACGCAGTGCGGGTGGTGCCACCGTGGGAAGGGAAGGGTGAGGATGCCCGACGGGACGACATTCACAGGTATAGGAAAGCAGCGTCCGATGAAAACATCGACAAGTTTGTCAGCGCCCTGCGCGGCAAGGACAACGCCGCCGTTTCTCTCGCGGAGCTGCTGAGTTTCCTTGATCCAAAGTGGGAAAGCTGCAACCCAAGTGGTAATATTTCCCGCGATGAGAAAGGCAAGACCGTACGTCTCGAGACAACAGTGTTAAAGCATAAGCGTACCGCGCCTCTGCTCATTTCCAAAGCACACATTCCAAGTGATATCGCTGGCCAGCTCCTGATAAACGAGGCGGACCTTCAGAGTATAAACGGAAAGGCTACTCCTGAAATTGCAGCTGGGGACACCGCGCTGATTATCGTCAACGCACCGCAATCAAACTACGCCGATTTCATCGCTGTAGTTGGCGGTGCTCTGTTTCTGGCAAAGTGCAGCGATGAAGGGAGGAATCTCGATCAGCCGGCGGAGGTCAAAGAAGCATTGTCTCAGATGGGGTTTTCCTGCCAGGAGAAGGGAGGCAAACACGCCGAGCACGCGCCCAGTGAAGCTTCGTCGCCCCAGCCCCGGGCTGACGTTACTGCGCGTTTGATGCAGCAGTTCAAGTGCAAGGTAGCTGTGCCCATTTTCTTTACGCGCGCTCCCGCCCAGCAGGACGCGGGCGGCAGACAAATTCTGGCCGCCGGACATGGGTGGGGCGGCGCTGTCCCTTTTGTGAGTTTCGCCAACGGCTTTGAAAAGTCATGCGTTCGTGAAAAGGAACGACATGATGACGGCAGCGATAATACCGCTAAAGTGACCACAGCGAAATCTGACGCTGAAGCTAAAAAGGGAAAGAAAAAGAAGAGCTAAGTTAAGAAGAGCTCCTCACGCAAAGCTAAAAAGGTGGTTCGACGAAAATCACCTTCGTAGATATCTCTCTTCTTTTTTTTTTAGTCTTTGAAAAAAAAAGTATCTTTGGCCCCGTCGTTCCGCTCTTCGTCACCTCCAAGTCCTTTTATTGGTACTCCATACTCTGACGCGGAGTGCTGAAAGGCGATACGCTGCTCTACTGTTTCTCTGTGTGTTTTATCGACTTCTAACGTTTCCTATTTTTTCCCTTTCTCTCGGCGGACTGTAGTCTTCCCACCGTGACAGCGTCCAGCATATGGCTTCTCTTTCATCTGACGTTCTCACGTATGAAGCCCTTCTGGAAAATCTTCTTGACGTCTTTACTTTCACTACGATTATTTCTTCATTTTTTCGCTTATCACCGTCTTCTTGCTGAACTTCTTCAGATAGTTTTTTTTTTCTATTTCTTCAGCGTCCCCGAGGCACCTCAGTGTCGCTGCTTTGATGGCAACGCCCGTCCTAGTGCTTGTACTTCTGGTAATAAAGAAAGTGCGCGCGACGATTCTATCGTGTTGCTGTTTTGATCGACGATGTTATAAAGTATTGACTGGAAGGTTATAAGCATATGCGCAAGAGCGTATTTTTGTTCTCCTACTGGCCCGTTACTGTGTGCGTTTTCTTTCATCTCTTCAACATGCACGCGAAACTCAAGATTAGCGAGAGGTGTTCTATTCTTCAAAAGTCTTCTCCTTTGCTCTTCCCGTGGGGATTTGGGAGGATCATATGACCCAATGAGTAAGGTGAAGTGTATTCGTCAGGAGTAAAAGGGTCCAAAAGATAGTGATATGTTAACAAGTTGTGGCTTTAAGATGTAGCCAAGTGCGGACTCTGGACAGCTTCGCGCTTCCCTAGCGTTTTCTCTTTCAACCCACGCACACGCACTCTCCCTCTTCCTTGTCTTTGTCTCTTCCACTTTTTTTTTTTTAAGCTCAAAGATAGAGGGAAGAAAAAGGATGATTTTCTCGTTTTGCGTTTGTGTGGAGACTGGCCCCTCCGAGGGACTGCGACGGCATCTTTCTCCTCAGCAGGGAATTACACCACAGGAAAGCCTCCCGTATTTGCCGTAGGCGAGGACTATACTGATGACGACCCTCTCAAAACCCCAACAAACATTTATAGGCTAGTAGTTGCTCGTGCAGTCGCCTCGCCATCTGCTGACTAAGGACGCAGGTTCGACTCCGACTGCCGCGCATATTTAGCCAGAAAGAAAAATAAGAAAGAAAGAAGGGAAATCACCGTACAGACCCGAACGCTGTGCGGGCCCAGAGAACCCAACGGCACGCACACCCACAAACACCCACAAACACACCCACACCCAGACAGGGAGACATGCTGCACACGCTTCATAATACCTCCCAACACACTCATTACTCACCCAATCCATTTATGGCGTTACTTTTGCAAGGTTAATTGCATGCCACTGGCGAAGTAACTGAGGGCCCTAAAAGGTCATATGATCTACGTAACATAACTCTCTGCTATCCATCCTCGCCTATCTCCTCCCCTGATCCTCTCCATGATAAGTAATAAACCCTAAATAATATAATAATCGCCATATCTAAGTTAACAGTAACCTAATTTTTGGCCAGTTTTTCCGAAACGAGTCTTCAAACGTCGACTACTTCACTTCCACTATGTCGGCAACTTTTAAGCACTACCAGGCCGTGGTGGCTTTTCTCGACAAGGAGCGCGCTGCCGAAAGGCTGGAGGAGGCAGACTACAAGGCGAAGCGCGCGCAGGCCATTGAGAAAATGCTCGAGGCGCCCCCCGCTACGCCCGTCGGCAAGGACAGCGTGGGTGTGACCTCCTGCACCAAGACCGCGCCGAGAAGCTGTTCCCGCACAAGGTCACCGAGAACCAACAGAAGGTGATGCGGGACGACATGGTCGCCTCCTACGGGAAGAGCGATACAGACTACACTGCGGCCTTCCACAAGCTTCACGAGTCCTATTTGGATCTCGCGAAGAACAACCAACTGTCGCCGCTGCAGGTTGCTGTGATTACGCAGCTCCTGTACACGCGGATGAGGGGGGAGAATGAAAGCGGGCCGTACGAATATGTCGACTACCAACGCGCCGTGTACAACTTAGCGTACATGATGCTGCAGTCGACGACCTGCGCTGACTTTTATGAAATGCACAACTGGATGCTGTTTAATCAGTTCGAGGCGGTCGACCAGAACCGGTACGGCCCCGCAATGCTCACTTTGCAACGCCCCCTCTTCTCCCCCCGCCATCACATGGCCCTTAACCGGCGTGTGTTCCGAGAGGAGGCCCACCTCACTGGCGGCGCAGCCCCTGAGCAGGAACGCCGCCGCGACGGACTGTACAACGAATATTGGGGGGGCGATGACGCTCCTGTGGACCTGCTCCCGGGACTGGTTCATTTACGACAAAAAACCCCCCCATTTACAGCAAGCTGCGTGGAACCGCATCGGCGAGGCGACCCGCAAGCAGGAGATTCGCTGGTTGCACGAGTTGAGGAGCATGCCAACTCACCTCCTTCGACTGGACCTTCCGCAGGCTGTCCTCGAGCTCGTCCGCGACATGGCTGCCAGCCGGCGGTGGAAGGCATCGACGCACGCGCACAACCTAGCAGTGGTGAGCCAGGCACTGAGGCGCCTCCCGCTGTACACCAACATGCGCGAGCCGATCGATCTGAACACGTCGCCCGAGTGGCGCGAAGCGCTCGCGTGTCATCAGCGGCTGAATCGAGAAGCACCGCCACAGCAGGCCCTCCCCATCACGCTCGACCAAGTGGAAGCGACGTCGCAACGACTGGCGAGTGCTCCCCAGGCGAGATTGATGCTGTGGATGATGTGGATGTTCGCGGCGAGGGCATCGGACATTCGCTCTCTCCGCGCGCAGGACGTGCAATTCGACCCCTGCACCGGAAAGGTTGCGCTGACGATCCGCTACGGGAAGGGCGCGCGCCTGTCGTCGAAGGGAACGTACGCGCTGGCGTCGTCGTTACCGAAAGTCGCGCGGCCGATACTGCGCGACCTTCTCCGGAAGCGCCGGGGCAGGTCGCATCTGTTCCGAGACATCATACCAACCTCGACGGTCCTCAAGGCGGCGCTGCGAGAAACGCACCCGGAGCTGACGCTCCCGTCACTACGGCGCGGCGCGGCGATCCACATGGCTTTCAACGGAGTGACGTTTACGGAAATCATGAAGTTGACGGGGCACGTGCAGGTCAGCACGCTACGACGATACCTGGGGTATGGCCGCCAGCTGACGACGGAGGACGAGATCGCAAGGGAAAACGCCTCCCGTGCCCTCCTCCCCCGCCAGTGATGGCTGGTTCGTTCATCCCGGAGACGAAGGACCTACGCGTCAGCGCCTTGGCTGTATACAATGAAGTTAATCGGCGTCTGGGAAAGCCAGTGCTGGACGCCTCCGCGGACGCGGACTTACCACTGCACCTGAAGGACATCACCACGTTAGACTGGGCGCGGCTGTACGAACTACCTACGCACACGGTGGGGTCGCGGGCCCTGCTGGAGAGTGCGGCGGTGTTCCTACACCCGCGGACGTTCGCGGGTCGTATGACATCGCGCACGGTGCGGTACTGCGGCCTGATAGGAGACGACATCCGGCTCGCAGTCGATAAGGGAAAGTTTGAGTTCGCTTACCCACGTGAAGTGATGTCGGTCCCAACAGGGGCACACGCGGTAAACGTCTTCACGCGCACCGAGGCCAAAGGTAGACGGAGGCTGATCACTGAGCCCCTCCTAAATGCTACAATCAGTGACGCGGAATTACCGCAGCTCACTTACCCGTCACGCCTTGCGCGGCGCCAAATGCTGATGCGCTGCAAGTACATGATTCAGATTGACTTTCAGGCGTACTACGACGCGATCCCGATCCCGGAAGCAATACGGGATTGTTTCGTGTTCAAGACGCGCGACGGCTGGTACCGGCTGAGAACCCTTCCTACGGGCGCGCGATGGAGCGTTGCGCTGGCCCAGGGCATCACGAACGTTTTGCTGGACATACCAACCAATATAGTAATCATCACCATGATCGACAACATGATGTTCGCGGCGGAAGAAGGCCAGGAAGACGAACTACTGAGAACCGTTCGGACTGTCCTGAACCGGATAGACTACGCGAATTTGATGACAGAGCCAGAGACTAGCACCTTGCGGTCAATGACAGATGCTCAGCTTCTGGCCCTCGCCGAGAAGGATGAAGTCTTCCTTGGTGAGGAATACCACTGGGACCCGGTGAGGGGCCAACGAGTCGTGCGAAATGCCTTGAAAACAATTGTAAAAATGGAACTTGCCCTTTTGGCCGAAACGTTCACGTGTCGCTCCCTCGTGTCGCTCATCTCTCTTATGATGTTCGCCATGCATACGACGACGCTGAACCCGGCGAGAAGCTTCAGCCTACTGACGGTGTACAGAAAGATCTACAACCGCGTACACTTCAACGGAGGTGACTGGGACGCGATGTTACCGGGACTGGACGCCCGCATCAGAAACGCTCTCCGCGAGACCGGAGCAGCCCTATGCGGAAACCCCTGGTACCCAATAACTCCCCCATCGCGTCCTTCGTACGACGAGGCGGACTACGACATAGTCATGTTCACGGACGCCTCCCGCGACGGCTGGGGAGCGTGCGTCTACGACGTGGCTGGAGACACTGCTTTCATCTACCAACAGAGGTGGATCTCGCGACTCGGGCCGTCCGGATCGACGCGGTACGGACAGCGGACACTTCCGAAGTTCGATGCCCACCATTCCGCGATGGCCGAGCCACGAGCAGCCCTCCTGGCACTTCAACAAATCACGCAACGCTTCCCCGCTGCGAGGCGAATCGCCCTTGTAACGGATCACCGCGCAATAGTAGCAGCGCAGAGAAAGGATAATGGCTATGGGGGGATCGGGAGAGGAGAATGGCTCAACCAACTTTTCGTATTCACCTACGACAAACTGTACGACGATAACATTCGGATCCACTTTTTCTATATTCCAGGACCCATGAATCCTGCTGATCACTCGTCCCGCAACTTCGAGGGCGTAGCCGAACAACTGTCGATCAAAAACGCATCAGGCTTTGGTTTCCCACGACTCATCAGCACTGTTCAACCAGAAGCAGTAATGACCGAGTAACTATGGGGTCTAACCTTGCCACAGTCAGAATCACGTACAGAAAAGGTAGCGAGCGGCGGGAGACGAGAGCACCGGGTCTTATGTACTTGCACGGGGAATTCCTCTTGAGTGAATAGTCTTATGTGACATTATTCGAGTGGGGGCTTGCCCCCTGACGCAACCCTCACTGGTTGGGGCGCTGCCGTCATCGATCGAAACACAAAGTTGGTCACCATCGCCGGTTCCAAGTGGAGGAACCCGCCGACAACATCAACGCCGCCGAGACGCGCGCGGTCCAATGCGCGTTCCTCGCTTTCCTCAATACGCACCCCTTGAGGTTGAAGTTGTTGAGTGTCACGGACTGGGGTTTTCCGAAAAGAAAAGGAGTAAAACTTATCATGGAAGGTTATGAGCATACCGCAAATTAGTGCAAGTAACTTCTCGTCTCTATCCCCGCCCCCTTTTGCCTACAACCTGAAGATAAGAAGCGTTCAGAGCAATTTATGAAAGTTTTATGACGAAAGAAAAGAACCACCCACCCACCCTACAACGACAGTGATCAGAATAGGAAATGTTTAGTGTTTTCATACATTACATGGGGGGGAAATGCCCGGGAAAAAATATTAATTTATTTTATTTTATGGTTTTATTTGTTGGGTTACGAACTTACCGATAGTGCATCAGTTTATTTCATCATATTAGGAGTAATTCAATCCTCACCGAGACGGATAAGTGAATTATCTATTTTTCATATTTTCGAATATTTTGAACACTAAGTTATTAGTTTGTGTTTTAATGATTACGTTTCAATTTAGTTTAGTTTTATTTTCTACTTTATAATTGTTACTGTGTCGTCACCTTACTTTCCGTATTTTATTTATTTTATTAATGGATCTAAGTCTTTTCTGTTTTCCTTTTCACCTAGTCCTATAAACCGTTTATTCAACGCAGATGTCCATGTTCGCATACTGTTCACTGGTAAATTTTGCAGTAATTTACAACCATATTATTATTACATCCTAAAACCTTATTTATTTAATTATTTATTATTCATTCATTTATTTATTATTATTATTATTATTATTATTTATTTATTTTATTATTTATTTATTTATTTATTTATTTATTTATTTATTTATTTTTTTTTTTAACTGTAATTTTGCACCAAATTATACGCAAGGTGCCAACAAGTCTTTCCACTTTTCAAGAGGCGCACCACGATTCAGGCCATCGCGAGTCCCTCACGTTTTCTAACATGCACATCTTAAAGGAGCCATGAGTGACACTAGCAAACATTAAAAGCAAAAGGTAAACAAACCTAAACCATAGCTGTGTTCCATGAGTGACCCAAATTTTCTTGTTTTATTTTATTTTATTTTTCTAATTCCTATTGTCCATCCAGTTATATTGAAAGCTTAACCTCTGTAGTAGGTGTATGCCTACGCAGGGGGGTTCGAGCTTTCCCACCCATAAAATAAAGAATGAAGCATCCAAAGCGCAGCGAGGCGCGTAATGTAACGATTTGTGGAGATACGTAGACGGAGTGTAAAGTTGACGAGCGGTTAACTGATGAACAACCGGTACGATCCGACCAACACACAACAAACGTTCCTTCTTTCCTATGTCGCCAAAACACTCTTCACTAGATAGGTATACAACAAATACTTGCTGTTCCCCAAGCTCAGCGAGACTCGGGCGAACGTTCTGTCGGCCTTGCGGACCGCCAACCAGGACCTGGCGCTGGTCTCGGTGCGCAAGGGAGCGGTGGTGCACGGGGCGAGCCACGGGGTCCCGGAGAGGGACACATCATGCGGCTGACAGGCCACACGAACGTGGACACCCTGCGACGTTACCTGGGTTATTCCCAGCAACCTACGCAGGAGGCCGTACGTGCACAGGCCAACGCCTCCGTGCTGATCCAAGGGCTAAGGACCTAGGACACCAGGCCCCGTCATGGCAGAACATGGGTTTGGTCATAAGGGACCTGCACAACGAGATCCGGCGCTTGTCGGGACAGGCCATGAACCTGGCGTTAGGTCACCCCCGCACCTGGCCTCTCCACCTGAAAAACGTAACGCTGGCAGATCTGGATGAGATCTGTGTGCTACCGCGCAAGAGTCTGTCCATGAACAAGCACCTAGACGAAGCTCTGTCTTTCCTACGACCAGAAAAATTCAGGAATGCTCGCACTTCAAGGACCATCGAGCCGACAAAGCTGGAAGCAGGTGACATTGAGCGAGCAGTTGCCCAAGGAAAGTTTGAAGAAGTGCCAGACCTCTACCACCCACTCACAGAAGGAGTCCACTCAGTCAAGGTCTTCTGGGTGCCGGAGCACAAGGGCAGGCGTCGGCTCATCACGGAGCCTGCGGTAAACGGGGTGATACTCAAGGACGATCTGTTGCGGATCCAACGACCGTCGAGGTTGACCGTACGTCAAGACCTGCGCGGTGTTCGGTACATGCTGCAGATTGATTTCGATGCGTTCTACGACACCATCCCAGTACCGGAGGACTGACGTAACGTTTTTGTGTTCATGATGATCCAGAAGGTGTACCACTGCCGCACGCTACCGACAGGAGCACAATGGAGCGTGGCAGTGGACCAAGCCATCACCAGTACGATCGTGGACATCCAGACAGACACCACCACTTTCACACAATGATCGACAATATCCTGGTCGCGGCAAAGATAGGGCAAGAGGCGGAATTCGTACGCACCGTTCGCGAAGTCACGGCTAGAATAGTCAGGGCCAGTCTGCAGACAACACCAACGCACAACTGGCTGAATGGTATAACTGATGGGGGCCTCCTGCGGGAGGCACAACGAAGCACGACTACAAGACTCAATCCTGCTGCGACGTACCCGTTCATGATGTCCAGCCATGGTCTCTCTCTTTTTTTTTTTTTGCCGTCGAAGGGAAAAGTCTTGGAACGATATCATGACCTTCACTTTCGAACCAACACGGAACGCATTAACACGATTCGGCGAAGAGTTGCTTCGAAACGATAAATACGACAAATCAGAAAGGTTACAGGTACCCGAGAAGGATGAACTCATACGACCTGGTCTGCTTTGCGGACGCATCGTTAACCAGATGGGGAGCTTCGTCCTCTTGAAAACACGGTTAGACGCGGGTTATGTCACATCGACGGAGAGTAGTGTTGAATTACCGTTGCGGGAACACACATACTCTTCCTAACTTTCCGAAGCTCAGGTGCTGTCTGTGTGGGGTTCGAGATTTCACCAGAAATAAAATAAAAAGTAAACTGTCGAAGCGATGTGAGACGGAAATGTAATGTTTGGTGACTAAGCCTACCACAATGGATATGTGCCACGCCAAGAGACGTATGCACCGAGCGCTACCGGCTAGAGTATTACAACTCTACAAACATTCTTTCTCTCCCCTGCCCTTCTCGGCACAGTCATCACATAGTTTTCCACAACAGAAAAAGGAAGAGAATACAGCGGATGAAGAACGCAGTCCGTAGTCGTTGTATAACTGTTTATGACGAATGTAATTGCTCTTTTGTTGTCATTTTTATTCTCATACTTGTTCTTTATTATTTTTTCTGAGTAAGGGTGCCACCGAGCATCACAACTCATTCTTTCTCCTTTTCTTCCTTCCTTCTTTGAAAAAAAAAAAACGAAGAACAATACTACTATCATTATTATTATTGGCAAGGCGAACATCGTCACCGTGCAAGAATAAGTGCATATTTACAAATGAAGCAGATAAAACTGTTGAATAAAAATAGAGACACTTTGGTACGATGTTATCAGAAATCGTGGATGTATTTGCCTTCATTCTTTTTTTTTTTTATACCTCTCTTCTTTATCACGTGTATTGTGTACATTTTTTTCTCCCTTCCAAACTTCCTTCAATCTAATTTTTCTCTCCACTGCGTGCGGTCCACCTCTTCTCGCATGTGCGTTAATCTGTTCTTTTTTGTTGTGTATACAGAAAATGAATGCAACAAAAGAAGATTCATGATATACTAACATAAAGCGTAACTATACTAGTTGGAGCGGGTAACTTTCCCTGTATACGAAACTGATGAATTTGCAATGAGTGATCTCGAGTTAAAACATGATAAATAACTATGCCCATATGTGACCGTCGAGACATTCAAATTCATCACTCTCCACCACTCGATAGTTTAAGCACTCTCGCGGTTTCGCCCATCGGCTTATCGCGACATGTTTTAAAAAGTACTCAAGGAAAGGCGGTCAAAGTGACCTTGTACACTCGCTTACCCTCCCGTCCTGCTAGTACAGCCCGGCACGGTGCGAATTCTCTTCCCTGACACGACCCGCTGTCCTCACGCCATCCACGACTTCCCACAACACTTCACCGATTCCATCACTGGACGGCCACAATGGCTACGCCCACTGCCCATATGCTGAGTCTGCACAGACTCCATCACTGGACGGCCACAATGGCTACGCCCACCGCCCACATGCTGAATCTGAGTGGAGGAGGAGATCCCACAAGGAAGGTGTTTTAACGAGGCCTTGACGCAGGCGACACAACATGAGATGCTGCAGCCGCAAGTAACTGGTTTACGTGCTCTCAGCCACGGATCTCATTCCGCTCTCGACGTTAGCGGACGGGGAATATGAACATCACGATCCTGCAGAGCCGCGGATCGCGCATCACATTGCCGACTGGAAAACAAGAAGGCGTTGCGACAGCTATTCTCCTCTCCGGATGCACAGGGGCAGCTACTCCTGTACGGCAGAGGCACAAAGGACAGCAGTACAGGTCACTGTAAAATAATAACGTCTACGACAAACGTCGTCATCAGGCTGTACCGTGCAAAGGAGGCGACGGCCGCCATCGGTCAACTCCTGGCCACACGCACTGCCAGCAAGTAGCCAACACAACGGCGCCGGACCCGCCTCCAACGCACAAGTCCGTCTCGATGACACAGCCTTATCCGATTGCTTTTACACGGGTCCATCCACGACAGACCGAGTAAAGGAATACAAAGACTTCATTACCACCCGACCGACGCGTATTCTACACGGGCCGGACAGGCAGCTACGGGGATTGACCTGCCCACGCGACTGTGCTTTTTATATAACAGAATGCACATGGACAGTTTTTCGAAGGAAGGGTGTGGGTCCATCAGCCACCCTTTCCTGAGAGAACTGCGCCACACAATAACAGTAACAGCAACGATCATCAAAGTGAAAGTGTAAACTTAAATCATGACTCGACATTCTACTCATTCTGAGCCAGAAGCGGTATGATCCGCTCGAACTAGCTATCACTGAAAAGACAACGACAAAGTCTTCACGATCCAGTGAATACGCTGTTCCATGAGCACGAGGGATCGCCGCCACGTTTTGTGTATTCATGGAAAGCCTAACCTGACGGGTTCAGCTTCAACGGCAATGGAGACGGAATCATCCTCCCAAAGCGGATGAACATAAGGCCTTCTTCCGAGGAACGCCAGTCGTCCGTTACGTCCTTTGGAGAGGACACAAGGATTCTATGGGGACAAAGTGCACAGCCACAGTTAAGAAGCAACAATGAAAACAACATGAGTTGTGTGAATTGGTGAACATGTGAGTAGAGAGCGGCCGTTGCGAACGAACGCAACGCCGATGAACGGATCACATGGCTCTTTCCCCCCTGCCCATTAAATAGTTCACTTACCATAATAAAAACGCTTCCACTCTATACTGAAAAATGAACCAGTTCGATTTGACTGTTATTTTTCGACTGCTTGCTGTACTGCTTTTTTATTCACAGACCGTACGTCATAACACGACTACAGAAGCTACTTTGCGCGACTGTGTGCCTGCGGGGTAGTATTTCTTACAAGTCATACTATACGTGCTAAGGCCAAAGCGCAAGCTCAAACAGATACAAGGACTGAAAAAAAAAAGAGTATACCTTGGGTGCCGCATCTCCTATTGACGTTTCACGCAGGAAGGACACGCGTTAAGCTACTTTGTATTGGCGCAGAGTATTTTGTTTTTAGTTTGATTGCTAGTACGCGAGAAAGAAGGAATATTTCTGTCTGGATGCTACATTTGCAGCGCCAGTATACCAATCTCACTATTGTAAATGAGAGAAGATTGCTGTTTGTTTGATTTTCTTCTTGTTTTAATTCTTGATGAAGAATAATCAAGATGAATGATGGTAAGGCTGTAAAGTAGGAGGGGGGAGGGGGAGAGAGCTTTATTCTCTTGTTGCATCTCTGCATGTAATATGTGTTTTTATTTTTCTTATGCTCCCTCCACAGTGCTTATTTGTTACTCAATCCTATCTCGTTACGTTCAGAAAGCAATTTTCCTCACCTCCTCACCCTATAACTGACACATTCATTGTATTAAAGGTTTCGCACTGCAAAGAAGTGGTATATTTTTATCTTCTAGGTATATACATCTATATAGTGATACTAGGGAAAGTCAGCAAACAATCTCACTCTTTTTCTCTTCTTTTTTTTTTTAGGGTACTCAGCGTCTTAACAGAACGACTCCTTCTTTTTCTATCGCAGGAGTAAGGAAGTCAATAGTAACAATATCGTTAAGAATGAGTTCTAATCCTCTGTCCGACGCAGGAAATGATCCTCTTGCGGTGACGCCGAAAACACTGCAGCAAACACTCAAAGAAAACCAAGAGCTTCGCACAGACAATCAGAAACTGAGAGAGACAGAGCAGCGAATGAACGCTCGGTTGTCGGCGCTGTTGGAGGAGAACGAGGAACTCCGAAAAGAGCGGGATAGCTATAAACAACAGCTAGATGGAGGCCAAGAACAGCACGAGGACAGATCTCCGCGAGGTGACGGAGGAGATGGCGCGGCGGCGCGCTTCTCGAAAACGAATGGCGGGAGCACTGCGATCGGGTGGAGACGGAGTGCGGCGGCTGCAGAAGGCTGTGAATGCTGTGATGCCAGCCGCTCTGGCGCATCTGCCCTCACGCAGAGGAGGAGGCGCGTCGGGATTGCAGGACGAGGAGGAGGCGCAGTTCCGCGACTTGCAAGGCCCGCGGTGGGATGCGTCATTGGCCGAAGTTCCTCGCGCGCGAGGCCGCCCGTGCGGAGGCTGTCTTCGCCGCCCGCGGCTGTCCATGAGTGAGCTGCGCCGCACCTACCTCGGCAAGGGACCTGCTACTGGCAGCAAGTCCTACGCTGTCGGGGAGGGTCTGTACAAGCTGTTCCTGGCGCTGCGCCCCGGCGGCCCCGTCGACGGATTCGCCATGCGGGAGTTGCTCAAGGGCGAGAACGGCGTGACTATCGTATGGTATAACACGCAGAGACAGGAGAGTAATGGAGCGACAGCGACTTCGCCGTCCCGGCCGCCGACGCGTACGAGCTGGCGGCGTGCGTGCTGTGCCACCTGCCGGCGCTGCAAGTGTTTCAGCTTCCGCTACCTCCCCCGCTGTCGACCCGCAGCCTCGAGTGGTGTCGCACCTCCCGCAGTGTATGGAGAGGTGGTCCTTTTGGACACCGACTACACCGTCGCCGACCTCCGCGAGATGCACCGCCGCCGGGGGACCGCA